>JAPYYV010028931.1:0-21925 GCA_030522625.1 Copidosoma aretas
GTGCACGCGGCTACCGGCGCGCCCCCCGCGGGAAATCGATACGCACCTTTCCCTTCCTCTATAGCTTCCGCTTTCTTTCCCTGCGAGTGTACACGAGTACGCTGTATACACTGCTGACTCCTCGCCGCGCGCGCGCGCCTTTGTCGATCTTCCCTTTTCTCCCCGCTCGGATCTCGCTCGCGAGCACCTCCGTGACCCCGCAACGATCTTTTTCGGAACGGCAGGGTCGTGCTTGGTTCGCGAGAGGGTTTTTTTCAGCGAGCGGGTCAGCGAGTCGGGGAGATCGGCGTCAGTTGTCGGGTCCGTGGGCTGTGGTTATTCTGATGAGTGAGTTGTGAAAAACCTTGAGACTTACACTTTTGATCCATCGCGGCTGTGGTCGACAGTATTTTAAAGGACTCGACATATGCATTGTCTTTATTCCCGCGCTTGTTCCGCGTATTCCGCGTATCGTTAACCTTCGGCTCCACAAAGACAGAGTCGAGTACGACTCCGGGGCGCGACGGAGACGAATGAGACCCGGAAATTCCGAGTAACTTTGTCCCCGTAGATAAGTACCGAAAGCACGGCGGAGAAGGGAGAAAAGCTCGCGTGTCGAATCGCGCGCGAACTCGAGATCCCGTAACGAGAATCGTGTTCGACTCCTCTCCGGCCGCGGACGATCACTGTATAACGAGAGACACCTTGACTAAATCCTCCTTTGAGGAGGGAAAAATGTATCCATCCCTAATACGAGTTGGACAACGGAGGATCGCATACTTGGGTATACAAAACGTAAGGAAAAGGAGGGCGTTGTACACTTTGCCGGATCGCATCGATCTTCCGCCTTTACCCGTCGAAAATCACGAGGAGAGCGGAAAAGCCAAAGGGGGGGGGGGGGCCCAGCACCTGGCCTCCCGTATACAATAATACAATGCGAGTCCCTCCTGCGGGCGCGGCTATAAAACGAAAATTTGTCGGCGCATCCCGCAGAGGAGAGATATAATTCCGAAATTTCACGCCCATTACCATTGTGTCCCGTGATCTGCAGATGCGTATACATACTACAGTGGGGCCACGCGTGTATTGTACGATGGGCACTGCGGTGTCGCTTCCTCCTAATGTGGGGGGGGGGGGGGGAGGGGTTTATGAAACATTTTACCCCTTACGTTGTTCGCCGGAGATTCTTTTCCTTCTTTTTTTTTTTTTTTCTACTCCGCGCCGCGTGGAGGTCGTAAAATACGTATCGAGGACGGCCGGCATTTGTTATTGTTCGAGTGTATAGGCCGTACTTGCGCGCGTCGCAGTTCCGATGGCTCGAGAGTAGAGTACGAGCGCGTGCCCGAGAGGAGTGTGCTTACGCTCTCTGTCGGGGATTCCGGGGCAGCTGAAGCCCGGGGAGGGTCGATTAATCATTTTGAGGGCACAGCCGGTACGTACACGTATTTCAGGTATTGAACGCTGAGGTCAAGAATGTATGCTTACGCGGGATGTTCGTTATTGGAGGATCGGGGCCCGGAGCATGATTTTTGTGAATTTATCTGGCTTGGGGGTCTTCTGATGGGCGAGGGTGAGGGATCTTTGTGTACGAAATCCATGCTCTTGTGGAAAATTTAACGCAACATACTATTTATTTGAAATTTACAACAGTAACCGTATGATTTGCGTGTGGATTTTTCTTGGATTTTATTTAACCAAACGAGTAATTGAATACAAATTTTTTGATTGGACGGAATAATTTTTTATAATATTTAACGGAATATTTTTATTTATTAGAAACTATAGAATTTTATGAAAATGTTTTAGACAAGACTCTTATTTTGACAAGTTTATTTTACACGGTCAAAATACAATCGGCTTCAATGCATGCACTCGAGTCTAAAGTGTTAAAAAAATATAAAACGTTGCATAATCAACTTATATACGTTACTATTATTTTTATTTCAATTCATATATTGTTCTGTATAAGTTTCGATTATTTTTTGTTAAATGACACGAGCACGTGGTGAAAAGTTATTGGATTGAATTGAAAATCGTTATACTGTAGGAATATTTAATTATATTCCCCATTCAGGAAAAAAGATAGTGGAATGCTCGTCTGAATATTTATAACAAAAGACTTCGATGAGTACCCAATGCTTGATTATTTAAATCATGTTTTGATGTGTACTGATGAAACGATAAATCATCTGGAATTTTTCCTTTTTTTTCAATGAATTACTTTGAATATAAACACGGTTTTTAAATAAGAAGATATTGTGATTAAAAAAACAAAAAAGATATTCTTGTTTAATATTTACCAACTTACCTACATACTGGCTGGATCATAATAATCACTGGCTTTTATCGAACGTGTCGCATTGTATGTTAAATATAGAAATTAATAATCAAGCATCATTCACCGTCTAAAAGCATACATTGGATTTTCCGAAGGCTTCGCCACAACTATACTGTACAATGCACAGGCATCGAACCGATGATTAATCATCAGCACTATAGCACCACAACGAGGGGGGGGGGGGGGGGGAAAGGGGGCGGGAGTATTCTCTGAAAGGCTTTAAAAATAGGGATCATCTTCCTGCTATAACTGCGTTAAAAAACACAGCCTACGGCTTATAACGGCGATGAGGAGAGAAAGCGCCGACTCATCGGCCCGTCAATTTCCTCGATGCCTCAATCGGCGCCTCGAAAAAGCGGTCCGGCATTTTTAATTAGAGCCCATCGATCTTTATTAGAGCGTCCATCGACCGACCCGTGCAGCTTTTACTGGGCGTCGTGTGGGCTGTACGGCCTGGCTCGTTAACCGGGGCCCCCTTCTCCATTCCGCAGCTTGGAACGGCCGGTCATGAATACGTTTATGTATAGATACTGGGTGGTGTGTGGCAGGCAACGGGGAAACGATGAGGCGACGGATCAACAGTGTAAATCGAGATTTGAGATGTTCAAACTTTATTGTCTGATGATGAATCTGGTCATGCGTTCAGTCAATGTTGGGAAAAACGTTTTTCAAACAATAAAGATGCTTAATTTTATTTTCTCTCGCATGCGTATTCCAACTATTGTCGAATGGTACGAGAGCTATGGAAAATACTGGCTCGATTGCTGTGTATGATTAGTTTCCTTGACAATCTGAGGCTGTTTTTCTAAATTAGACCAATGAGGATAGCATACTTATAGATATATGCAAAGAAACATGTTTAATAAACTACTGCACAAATTTAAAAAATTATTAAAAAATGCATGTTTTTTTTATTTTTCATGTAATTTTACTCAATTGCTGTCAATTTATTTATTGTGCCAATTATTTGGTATAGCGATCGGAACTTCGGTCCAACCGGGCGTCCAACGACACCTTGCTTAGTTTTTTTTTACTTCTATTGTTGATGAATATCTCTATTATTATGAGAACAAATTGATTAATTTACACAATAACGGTATGTAGACTTTTTTTTTTTTTACTCACCAATTAAAAAGTGTCACCTTGCGATATCCACAAGGTGAAACAAAGATTCATCGAAATCAATATTTATGTACGTAGATCATAATATTGTCCTCTCTGGATTATCCTTATGACTGAACTCCAAAGTAACGACAAAAAATGATTTTTCGTAAAAGTAAACAATGATACGACTTGATACTGATTATTGACATATGTTTTCAGGCATCATCTGATAAGTAACATTTATCTTCTTCAAGTAGATTTGTAATTTTATTAAATTTTATGATGCCTTATCTCGCTCAACTGCGTATTTACCACAAGTTTTCTTTGCTCATTAATACATCAACTTTTGTAGTCGACTTTCATTTAGCTCTGTAAATTATAAAAATGCTTGGGGTTCTATTACTGTATACTATATTTTACATTCAAAGTTCGAGTGTAATCAGTACAAGTGATGAAAAAGATAATTTAATACTGGATCTTGTGCAAGTTGTGAGTGAAATTTTAAAGGAAGAATTTTGAAAATATTGACGCAATTTTCAAATAATAAATATTATGATTACCAAGATTTTCAGGCATGGACTACGAACTCCACTTGAGCAAGAGGCTAAATTCATCAACGTTACTGATTCATCTATCTATGGAAATGGTTTCGGGCAGCTGACAAAGGTATGTTAACCAGTTTTTAGCAACAAACTCGTTACAATAATATCTCTTCCTATTTCATGCATTACAATTCCTTTGTCTCGTTTATTTTTTCTGCTTTCGATTGCACAACCAATCTCTGAAATTTTTTTATTCTACTTCTACTGTATACTTTGTACGTATACTGTATACGTTGGAACTTTTTGTATTTTTTTATCTGTTTACATTTTTTCTTCTATTGCAATTACTTTACAGTTTTAAATCGTTGTCAATGTAATTTCCTCCAATAACTTCCCTTTCGAGTTTTTCTATCCTATACCTATTTTATAATTTACTTTTATTTCTATTATTCTAGCTCTTTTAGTTTCCAATGAGTGTTTTCAAACTATAGTTTCACTTTTTCCTGCATCGAATCCATAGTTTCTGAGTGTTTTACTTTCACCGCTTTCGTGTAGATCATTTTTCATATCAGCTTTCAGTCACACCGAACTTTTGAATTGCACCTCTACTGTAACTCATTTTTTTTCTTTTCTCTGAATTTCATACTTCGGTTTTTCCTGTTACTTTTTTGTTCATTAACTCTAATGTACGTTTTTCTGCCTCATATTATTTCCTCACTATGAAGAAATGATATCATTCAATCATATGTTTAAACATACTGTTTGTATGTTTATTATGATCAACTTACAAAACAATTGTTGTGATTCCAAATATCTAGGAAGGGATGAAACAAGAGTATAGGTTAGGAAAGTTACTACGAAAGTATTACAATGAGCATTTAGGTACTTACGACGAGAAAAAAGTAATGGCCCAAAGTACCATTTCATCTCGTACGCGAATGTCACTCGAGCTCGTTTTAGCTGGCCTTTTTCCTCCAACACCAACGGAACAATTATATCCAGAATTGAACTGGAGACCAATATCGTATAAGGTGGTTCCCAGTGAAGCAGATATATTAGCTCCACATCAAAATCCGCAGTACGTATACACTTCAACTTATCAATTATTGAATTTTGAAATTAAATTTTTTTTTAAATAAATACTAATTATTTTGTTCAAAGATTTGTTAAACTTTATAAGACTATCATGAAAAATTCAGAAGAATATAAAATGAATCTATCAAATTACACAAACTTTTTAAGATACGTAGAAAAACAAACTGGTTATTCATATTTTGACAATGTTTTTTATAATTGCGGATTGACTGGCTCGTTACTACAAATTTATGTAAACACAGTTATGATACCCAATCATTCTTATACTATAACAAAGAAAGTTTAGTTGAAAAATTTTTTTATTTTATTTACAGAGTTTATTAAACATAACACTTCCAAGTTGGTGTACCAGTGAGGTACAAGAAACTTTTGACGCTTTAGTACCGTTTTTATTCAATTCTGTCTCTTTGACTAGAGAATTGAAAAAATTAAATGGCGGTATACTTATCAAACAAGTTGTTGCAAACATAGAAAACAATATGGATGATGATACGAAAAAAATTTATTTGTATAGTACACACGATCTAACTTTAGCTTCGTTTTCTAATGCCCAAGATATTATCGGCGCTTTTGAACTTCCACCTTTTGGTAGCGCTTATATTGTAGAGAGTTACAGAGATGCAAAAGATAAATATTACATCAGAGTAAGTGATTGACTACTTTTTTACAAATTCACGTTGAATTGAGAATTAACCACTGTAACAAATATTGCCCTATCGACAAGTATAAAATTATAGTCAAAGACGTCATTCCTACGGACGAAGAGTTGAAATTTTTCAGTGCTAACTCTTCTGGATTATCTGAAACATTACCAAAAGTCAAAATAGTAGTATCATTAGTAATATTGTCATTTATCTTATCATTCTTTTAAAATTATACAAACGGTTCTGTGCACATGCTTTGTTGTGTGCAAATCGTTTATTATACTTACACAGCTAAAATTTTCAATATATCTAATGACTTAGTCTGTTGATTATAATAAATTGATAAATATAATAGTTTGATATGCAAAAATATTGTATAAAAAACAACAAAAAGTTAATTACCATGTCCAGTCAAGATATAATTTAAATAATTTAAATTAAAAAAAAAAATTGAAACTAAACGATTTGTACTACGCATGCATCTATTTCATAAACAAAGCAATTACCAATGCTTTGAAATCCACTTGAAAAATGTCTATGCAGAATGCGATTGATTAAATATTAGGGTAATCTTATATTCTACAATGTGTAAATGCTTGTCATTAAAAATTTATATCAAGAAATAATCTCACTTTTAATTTGGATATCATTTAAATTTTGTACTAAGATTATTAACAAAGATGTAACCTAATATTTCGCAGGAGGTAATTATAACCTGATGATAAAAAGTATTTTGACGCAATCCAGAAACTAACACTTTTTGTTCTAATCCATTAAAATTTACAAAATAAATACAAAAAAGGTACGCTTAAACTTTTGAGCATTTTTCTGAACTCAGAAATTTTTTAAATATTTTATTTAAATCAAAAAATTAAAATTAACGAACAATCATCAATTTCGATGAAATCTTTTCATTAGAAGAGGAAAATTTAATCGCCGAGAAATTTTTATCGGAACTTTTTTATTCGATCATAAATCTCACCTAAGATCTCTTCTAACGAGTCAAGGTGAAAAAAAATGTTTATTTCTGTTTTGTGAACGCACCTCGAGAGAAAATAGAAAGTGTTTCAGACCAATTGCTCATCGATATCACTTCAATTCCGGTGCCGATAACATACTTTATTTTCATTTTTCTTTTTCGGGTGCATAATCATTCTATTTTCAGTATTAATTACTGATGATTTTTTTGCAACTACCCGTAAATTTGATTGCTTTACCTAATACTCAATTTTTTATGTTGCTTTCTTTTATTGCAAATAAATTAATCATTGCAGATAAATTCGATTTGTAATCATTAGTTAAGTAGATTATAGCCACGGTCGTATACACCATGATTTTGGCAAAACACTTTAATCCCACTGAGTGCAGCTATCCGGAATTACGAGTCCCGTTATATGGTGCTGATGCTTTGTATGGTTCCGAGTTATCAGCATCAGCGCCATCCAACGGGACTCGTTCTTCTGGAATAACCGGATACACTGAGAGAAAAATGTAGTGCAGTCCATGTAAATGTCTCATTGCTGCTACTAGTGCTAGTTGTGCTACTACGCAACTGTGGTAAAAGGGTATTAGTATTATAGAATTGCGTTAGAGAACCTACTGTTTTTTTTTTTTTTTTTTTTTTTTTTTTTTTTTTTTTTTTTTTTTTTTTTTTTTTTTTTTTTTTTTTTTTTTTTTTTTTTTTTTTTTTTTTTTTGGATCTACTATAGACAGTTAGTCCACCGTTTTCAAAAGTCGTGTACTTAGTAGCTGTTACGAAATTCTAATAGTTACGATGACTGTTTTTTTCTCTCGGTGTAGCTTAGTTTACTAAACTAAAGCGACAGGAGTACATAAAAGTGGCGATGACTCACATTTTTGAGCCAATACTCACGAAAACCGCTGTTTTTTACAATCAATAAATTGCCACTATGATAAAAATAAAGGAAATAAATAAATATATTTTCGAAAAAAATCATTGAGCAGCTAAAATTTTTAAAATGTGCATTGCTCGAAATAAGAATTATTTGTCGTTTGATGATGAGTCACGCAATTAGTTGCATTTTTTCAGCAATTGTATAGCTTTGAGATTTCATTAAGCCTGAGGTCAATCATATTTATCGCGTTTGAATACAATATATATTAGTGTCGAAAATTGTCGAGTAACATTAGAAAGTCAACTGTCTTCAGCGATTTTTATTTTGCTTTTAAAATTATAAAGATGTTCTCGATTTTACTAGTATATGCAATATTTTATATTAAAAATTCAAGTGCTACTACGACAGTCAATGAAACAGACGATTTAACCCTATGTCTTGTCCAAGTCGTAAGTATATTTTCTTTCAATAAATTGTAAATGAATAATTATTAAAATGTGATTAACAAAGCAATAATCGTCAAGATTTTTAGACATGGACTACGAACACCATCTAAACAAGAGGCTCAAATGATTAATGTTACTGACTCATCTATTTATGGAAATGGTTTCGGACAACTAACAAAAGTAAGTTTACCAAATTCAACCTATCAATTTACAACTACAAAAAATCATTGGGATTTGAAATATTTAGGAAGGAATGAAGCAAGAGTATGAATTAGGAAAATTACTAAGAAAGCAATACAATGAACATCTAGGCCCTTATGAAGAAAAAAAGGTAAATGCCAAGAGTACCCTTTCATATCGTACGCGAATGTCCCTCGAGCTTGTTTTAGCTGGCCTTTTTCCTCCAACACCAACGGAACAATTGTATCCGGAATTGAACTGGAGACCAATACCGTACGACGTATCAACTAGTGAAGCAGATTTTATTCTAGCGCCGTACATGGATCCAAAGTATGTATCAACTCAGACATGATCAGATCTTTGAATTTGCGATTGTAAAAATAAATATTTTTGATTCTTTAACAGGTTTACCGCTTTGTACCATGTAATTATCAGGAATTCAGAACAATATCAAATGCAATTATTGAATTACACGGAGTTCATTAAGTATTTAGAGAAGCAAACTGGACACTCTTATTTTGATGATATTACACGTTATTGCGGATGGGCTGTTTCTTTATTGATAGCTCACGTAAGTACCATTATGACTCTTGATTTTTTGAACACTGTAAAAAAAAAACTTTTATTTTGTTTCCTTCATACAGAAATTTTCAAATATTACTTTTCCAAGCTGGTGTACCAATGAAGTGTACGAAACTTCGAAAGACTTGCTGCACTTTATATTTGACAGTTTCTCTTTAAGTAGGGAACTCAAAAAATTTAATGGCGGTACGCTTATCAGACAAGTTATTCAAAACGTGGAAAACAATATGAATGATGATGGGAAAAAAATTCATTTGTATAGTACGCACGATTTAACTTTAGCTTCGTTTTCTAATGCCCAAGATATTATCGGCGCTTTTGAACTGCCACCTTTTGGTAGCGCTTATATTGTAGAGAGTTACAGAGATGCAAAAGATAAATATTACATCAGAGTAAGTGATTGACTACTTTTTTACAAATTCACGAGTGATCATTTGGTTGAATTGAGAATTAACAACTGCAAAACATACTGTTCTTTTGACAAGTATAAAGTTTTAATGAAAGACTTCATTCCTACGGACGAAGAGTTAAAACATTGGTATGCCTCTGGATCATCAACAAGATTGCACAAAACCAAAATAACTATGATGCTAGCAATATTATTATGTTTTTTATATTTTAATTAGTATTATATACAAAGGCTTCTGTTACTATTTATTAACATGCAAATAATGTAGTATGTATGATATTTATGTAGCCAATTAAGTGTTTTTCAATTTTTTAATCCGATAAGTGTACTTTAATTATTTTATTTATGTGTCAGAGCTGAAAAAAAAAAATAAGATATCAATGAATAAATACAGAAAAGAAAAGCAATACGTTATTCATCATAACAATTAATTGAAATAAATATGATGGATGTGATATAAGCGTTTGCACACCTTTCTAAGCAAACAAATTTTATGATGAACGAAGTTCACTGCTAAGTTTTAATATTTCAATTTCTGTTTTTTTAGTTTTTTATTTCATTTGACATTGAAGTACAGTATTAAAATTAAATCACTCGCAAATTCTACTTTGAATTGGTTAAAAGTTATCGGTCCCTCATACAGTAGGTCAAATTCAACCTAAAGTAGGTGCCCAGAGACCATAGTATAATACCAATAAGAGCAAGACTTATACAAAAAGATTTTGTCCGTTCGTGCACGATTGCTTCCACGTTCCTTCAACCATCAGTCCCAATCAACGCAGAAAAAAATCCACCGGTCTCACGGACGATTTGGAGTACCCTACAAAGATTTTCAAAAACTCCTGTCCGGCAACTGTCCGATCCCGGGACGAGAAACAACAAAAACAACAACAACAGCCACAACTAAATAAAAAATCAAATTCACCGAGAGCTCCGTGTAATCATCATGCAATTGATGCAATACTCGTATCGATCCGCGCTAGATCCCGTTAAACTGCGCACCGTGAACGATAAAGACATTATACCCTACGTATATATTATCGGGGAGACGTCCAAAAGAGAGAGAGAGAGAGAGAGAGAGTTCCAGGCAAGGGGGACGGATCGATGGGCCGGAACGAGCAGAGGTCATGAATACAAAATCGCACGCCCGCGGAGCGCTTTCGTTGTACACTTCACGGGGCGGCGTCGATCATCATGCAAAGCTCATCCGCATCACGGCCTGTAGATACTTGCGTCTCTTTCGCAACGCTTTAGGATTAAATTTTCACCTCGGCGTATCTATACTGTCATCCCCGCGTTAACCTGTCCGACGAGCATCATCATCATCAGGTCGCGTATATAACGCGCTGTACCGAAACTTTTATAATATATATCTCTATATACATATATACACGGGGCCGATTAAACCCGACTCACCCGCGTGTGGGAAAGTCTCGAGCCCGCAGAGCGGCACACCACCTCGTCATCAGGCTCTCCCCCCCCGCGCGCGAGCTTTCATATGTTAATAAAGGGCGTGGGGGTCTACAATAACCGCGCACCACCGATATTAGACCGCAAGGCTTCTCCGACGCACATATAATACACACACAGCCCAGCCCCGGATTTCCAAAAGGGTCTCTCGCTCGTTTCAGCTTTCACCCCTGCCCGGGAGGAGTGTCGGCGGAGGAGGAGGACGGCTATATATGACAAGTATATTACCAGCCGCCGACGGCGTTTATATCAATTAGCTCCCGACGCGTGCGAACTGACGCGGGGGTGTGTACACAGTTCCACACGGGGGGCGGTCATAGCGCGCACGTTGCGTGTGGGGAGGGGAGGATCCAAAATTGAAATCCACGGTGATGCAGGCGAGGAGGCGGCTAATGCGACGATGATGCCGCAGGAGAGCAAAAGTGGCCTCGCCGATGGATATCTCGTATGCCGTGCGCGTCGGGGATTTATTGCGGCCACGCGACGACGGAGGTTTATTGTTTCGCTCGCGTTGATGGGCCACGATGTGGGACGTACGCGCGCGCGGGTGTACGAACATTACGTATCCTAGCGTTCGTGCGGCCTGGGACGTGCTGGCGCAGCGGAGCCTTGAGATTTGTTTGACTTGAGGATTTAATTGTTGATTGCTGATCGAGGGCGATGTGATACGGTTGATGACTCTTGGGTTCCAACTGTTATGTTGCTGCGTGCAAGGATGATATGTGTGTTTATAGGCCGATTCTCAACGATCCGTTGGTTATTTCCGTTCGGTCCGAATAAGGTATAGGTTTTTGGAGGAGCGGAAAAAAAAAAAAGACTCCGACTGTCGCAAGCTCCGCATCGTAAAACTGTGTACGAGCGTTCAAAACGTCAAAAGCGAAATACGCCCATCCCTGCGTTCGAGCACCAAAAAAAAAGAGAATGTATGTCTCTCTCTCTCTCTCTCTCTCTCTCTCTCTCTCTCTCGCTGTGTGCGTGTTCCCCATATCAAAGCGTGATCTGGAAATTTATGAGTTTTCCTGCCCCGGTGAGAAGACTGAGAAGCGCTACTACGGCCCTCGAGCACCTTTGGTATATATCCTGGCGTTGATTTTTCCGTTGAAAAAAAAGTTATTCATTTTCATTATAAAACGAAAAAGGTACAACAATTTTCTCTCCTCGTTCAAATGTGTAATGCATGAAGTAGGGACAACACTCCCTGTCGTACGCGACGTTCGGCGCTCACTCTCATCCTTGAGTGCCCGTATTACTCTCCATCAGAGTCAAATAGCGAAAGGGAGAGCAATGCCGACCGAAAAAAGCAGCCTCGAGATCCGGCTTTCGTCGAACAAGGGCCAACCCTCGATCGTCCGCGCGACTAATAAATCCAGCGTTTAAGCTGCCTGCCTGCCTCATATAATACATATATATATATACGAAGGGGAGGAAACACGTAACAAGCATACGCACACGTGTAGTACAAATGTATGCTGAAATCTTGAAAAAATTGCGACAATTTCTCTTTTTGCGGATTAATTTAGAGCAGAGTAAAAAATCTGCTGAGGGAGAGAAATCAAAGTCGCTCAAACCAAGGATTAATTGTAGCTGTGGCAGATAATAAAAAATGTTTGGGTCTAGAATTATCGATGATATTATCAAGCATCAAACGGAATTTCCATCCATGCACAAACAAATTTTAATCGTCGGCCGTGACTTCCAAACGTATGCTTAATCATCTTTCATCCCAGCACCCTCCAGCAGAAGTTGAATTAAATATTATTTTGATTGCTTTCACTGTTAAACTTTTCCAGCAAATACTTTTTCAAACTTTTTTCCAAAACAAGTTACGCCTGAAGTAGTAGTGACATAATTATACCCCACCACTTGGCCGGATTGTAGGACACTGTAAAACTGAATTAAAATTAATTGCTCAACATCGTATCCGCGGAAAGAGTTAAATATTTATGTATTTTTAATTGCCCATGATAATCGGCTTTTTTCCTCATTCGTAATTATAGACAAAAGTATCAACTGATAAAAAATCGATAAGTCTTGTTTCTCCGAAGAATTGTTTTCGTGTCTTTTTGATCAACTTTTGAAGCATGCCGATATTTCCAGTGCTACTTTTCGGAACTAATAAGAAGGATATTCCGATGAAAATTTATCCACGCGCTATATTAAGCAATGAATTTTCAGTTTTTCATACATTACCAATTAACAATCTACTAAGTTCATCTTTTTCCGAGGAGATAATGTATACGGTGCCGCGGGGCAAGCCGGATCAGTTGGACTAATACTTACAAGCGAAAGGCAATAAAAAAACTAAGTCACATGATTTTTTAAAGATTTCGACATACACGTTTGTACTTCTGTACTACGGGGAGTTGCTGCTGGGCAAAGTGACGCCCCTAGTTCCGAGAGGAGTCGAACTGCTGTATGTAATATATACGTAACGATAAGTCGTACGGTTTTTCCCTTTGTTTGCGAATGAAGAATCACGGAGTGCCATGTACATATATTACCCCACCAAAATGTAGGACCAATTTTTTTTTTAGTGTGTGACTCTCGCAAGTATAGAGTTGGGGCTTGGAAAATGGTATGCAGGCACATAAATATCGAGAGCTTGTTGTGTGAAGTTTGGGCGGGCCCGCAGTTGCTCGATTTCCTGTCCGTTTTCTCTCTCGACAGATCGACACAGGCGGAAAAAAAAGGAAGGAAAACCATCGACGATCCGAACGCGTCATCCTTTAGAAATAATTAATATATTTCATATTGTTAGGCACCTACTCTCAATACTCCGATATTTAGACAATCTTCAGAAACTTACATTGTACAACAAATTTATCATCGACCTATCATTATATTGGTCCAACATAGTGCAGTATCTCATTTCTTAGGTTAAAGAACACAGCATCTCGGTTGCTGGTTTCATTTTTCGAGGATCGTAAACCATACTTGGAAAGCAAATTGATTATCCTAATTTCTCTTACAAATTTCTCTCGTCGTTGCAGAATCAACATTTTTTTATTCATCACGGTTCGGAAATTCATTTATCATTCATAGTCCACCGGGAATCGAGATACTGCATATTTTATACAAGTTAAAAATGGAACGTTATTTTTTCTCCTCCGAGACTGCACCACCTGTTTTTCATTCATTTGGAATGTTCAACAAAACCATTTGGAGCAAATGATCCGCACTTAAAATGTGTATCGTGTGAAAAAACAAAGCCCCAAATCTTCAATTGTATCTCTACATCCGAGCAACGCTTCTCCAACCCCAGGGGCTACTTCTGAAAGAAAAAAAAATCTCCCTGCGTAGAAAAGAAAGGCAAAGAAGACAGTAATTGTCCCAGAAATGAAAGCACCGCCCTTTTGCATACGCAGCCCGAAGTTCACGCACCCGTACACGCGTATAGGATACATACACGCATAATGTAGATCCTATACTTCGAAACGGAGGAAAACGGTAAATCCAGCGGAAGTTACATTCCGTTGCGCGTCCGCATTTTCCTCCGACACCCAGTCCCAATGGTCCCCGAGCGCGTTAAGATCCGAGCAAAGGGGGGACAAACAAAATTCAGCAGCAGCAGCGCAGTCGGTAATAATGGACGAAAAAGGTCATTTGTCCGCCCTCCGCGCGCGCACGCCCATAGCGTCTCGACAATCGATCGGTACGGAGGTTTTGATCTTTTATGCCTGCGACTTTCTGATGGCTGGCCCCGAGGAAGCGCTCTCTTAGCTTCCACATCCGGCCGCTTCGTCCTTTTTTTTTTTTTTTTTTTTTTTTTTTTTTTTTTTTTTTTTTTTTGTGTTTTTTCGGATTCATACCTTCCGATGCGGAGTAGTGCTGGGCGTGTGTGTTTTTTTGACGAGGCTCGAGTCTGGGGGTACGTGTATGTACCGTAGTAGCTTAAAAAGACGACACGGCGCGTACAATGGACAAATTTGTCAAGGAGTAGGTTGGTTGGCTACTGGACGCGTTTTGGCCGGTGTCTGTTTGGCGGTGACAAAAGTTAAATTTAGGGGAAGTAATTGGATTGCGGTTTCGGCTCGCTTTTTTTTTTTTTGTCAGGACACAACGTTTTGGTACACGTTGAGCAGATGGAAGGGAATAGTCTTACGAACGAGGAAGGAATACGGTTCGTTTCGTCTTTTTGATTTTTTTTTTTTTTTTTTTTTTTTATATCACAACGGCGAGGGCATAACAAGTTTCGTATTCGAGATCTCTACAGTGTCGTATTAATAACGTGAAATATGGCAAGTCAAAGTTACGAGATTGACTATAATAAGACCGCGGCGCCATTGAACTCGTTTTTTTTTTTTCTGGCAGTTCGGATGCAAAATTTCTGGCAACGACTCTATCTGGTACACGAAATCGGATCAAGAAATAAACCGTTAAGCTCGTTTCTAAACAAACAAACAAACAAACAAACAAACAAACAAACATCTGTACCTGATGCTATGCGTATCGCAATATAAGATTCACCAAATGGTTTTAATGCATTCGTCTCGTAACATCACTAAATTACTACTGTTATCTCATGGTCGCTACTCTGTTTTTCTTAGGAGGAAATAGTTGCCGATTTTCTTAGTCGCGATCGTTTTCTTCACTTTTTTCATGCCAGTCAGAAGAATTTAATTTCAACACAGTTTGTATCGCATGAACTCGGGTCTCTCGCAGAGTTAGATATTGTTTGGATACAAATAATGATGATAATAATTAAAAATACTATTCTTATGAAAAGCTATGGACTTTATAAAGCAATCGAATATAAGCACTTGAAAATTTGCACAAAAACGACGAAAACCTATACAAGTATATGGTTTAAAAAAAAAAAACCTAATTGTTTTACAGTGCTGTACGATTACGAGTTGCACAATTTAAAGCCAGGCTCATTAATTTTGAATGCTCACTACTTTTTTTACTCGGCACGAATCTGGCTGTAGTTTTCATTTTTTTTCACAATCGTGACGAAAGGCCCCCGAATTTTCCCAACACCATCGTGCACGCGTCATGGTAAACCTGTACGCGTTCCGCAGGCAAATACCCGCGATCCGACGAACAAGAGCCAAAAAAGGAGGACGAGGCGTATCAGCACGCGCGCGCGACGAAACAGCGGTCAAACACGCCCGCCGACGCGGAGGCGAGGAAGGAAAAGATGGCCCGGGAGAGAGGAAGGGAGCGTCGCGGTCACACAGACCCCGTGACCCCCAATAGAGAGGACGAACAATACCAACCCTTTCCCGGCGGGCCGGCGCGCCAATTGGCCGGTTGTTTCCCCCCCCCCCCCTCCCCCCCACGTCCTTCGACCGCCGCCCCCGCATTGTTGGTCCACCCTGCAGGGGTGTGCGCGTGTATTGTTGCGTCCTTCGCGCGCCGCTCGTCGCGGACCAACCGACGCCTCGCATACATGTATACGGTGCTTATACTTGTACCGAGAGTCTCGAGAATCGATGACCTGCGCCTGCATACACGCATGGAGATTCTTTTACTTTTTTCTTCTCGAGAGGATCTTTACGCGATTCGGCACAACTTCCGGAACAGTCGTGCCGGAAGCTCACCCGTTGGTATTTGCGCATAGGTTGTGAGTACGCGACGCGCCGCAAGATTCGTGGATTCGAATCGTGCGTAGCAGATCTCTAGATTCGGATCGACAATTGTATCGCGCGCGAAATGCAAAAGTATATGATTGCCACACAGTGCTTTGGGCAATCGCTCCTCGCGGAACGATTGCAGGTCGAAAGCTCGGGAGGTGCCGAAGAAATTAATTTCCCCGAAACCGACGGAGGGCAATCATTTTGGCACTACGACCATACATACGTATACGTGGTATACATCTCGGGAAAAAAAAGGCGCGGTTACGGGCGGGACAGGAGCAGAGAAATATCGGGGGGCCGCGAGTAATGTTTCTTATCGTCGGGACGCCGGTCGCGTGAGGTATATTTTTTCATACGCGTATATAGTACGGCCAACTGCATGTTCGCGGAAAAAGGGCGAGGGCCGCGGTCGCGGGTTGATAAGATGGCGAGCTCGCGAGCGCGTACACGATACACGTATTCTGTATACGCTTACGGATGGAGACAAATGCTAGCCGAGCTTGCATGGTTTCTTATGCACAACGCATAATACGAGGGTGGAATTGTACAGTTGAGCAAATCGGTCGAACGTAAATTCGAATCCGAGGCGATCGGGCTCCTGTACTTGCGCTAAAAAAAAAAAAAAAAAAAAAAAAAAAAAAAAGAAAGGCAAGAGGAATGTTCCCGCGCACGGAGAGCGAACACACCCCCGCCATCCTCGCTCAAATGTACACCACCTCCGTATGTTCGTTTAAAAATAAGATGCATATGATCGGTGCTTCCGAGTCATCGAGTTCATCATCATCATCATCGCGCGCGGCTTTAAAAATAACCATCCGCTCGAACGACCGCGGTGCAGCTCGCGTGTGTCACCGGTAAATCCTGTACGTGCACCAACCAATGGCCGTCGCGCGGCGCAACTCTGGCCGCCTTGGTTCGAGGGCGAGATAACAATAACAGCGGTGACGACAACAACAGCACGAGCGCGACTATGACCCACTGCAGCCGCGCGGCGGTGTCCGAGCGTGTATATACCGCACGTACAATATGATCGATGGGGCGGCTAACGAGACGGAAGCCGGGGAAAGAAAGCTCCGCGCCGGCGGGGGGGACGAGACAATAGCGCGGGCGGCGAGGCCGAGCTATTACCGCGCGCTTCCGGCAACAGAAAGCACTTAGGCGAGAGCGCGCGAGTCAGCTCGTTTTTCGCCGTTCCGTGTTCCCGCTATCTATAATCCACGAGCGCGGAGCGCGCACTTTTGGGGGGAGGGCCGAGAGAGATCGATTGTAATAAGCGCCGCTGGGGCTGGTGGGGGGGGGGGGGGGGGGGGGGGCGCGGGGTCCCCCGCGTGGCTGGGGTGCGGCGGTTGAATAAAAGCTGCTGATGTACGCAACAACGTTCGTTCGCAATACATATAATGGGTCATGGTTGAACACTCGCCAGTTTTTTGTCGCGACTTTGCCTATTTCATCGGTCGCAGTTTGATTTACCTCTATCGAGATGTATGTGTCAAAATTATCGTAGACAGTTTAATCCAAGAAGAACATTGCAAATGACGAAATTTAATTGAAATATACTTGATACCAGTCGTGAATGAAGAGCAAAGATTGAATTCCATCTTGTTTGGTACGAAAGTATTCTATCGATTCGGAGGAATTTACTTGCCAATAATGCTCGGTTTCGTCGTGCGCGTTGCAATTCTAGACGTTTTCAAACCCTACTGTTTCATTCGTCTAATACATCTTCGCAAGAAGTACACGTATTCTCAGCTAAAACTCTTCGGATTTTTCAAGTTTCCGATCCGACGGCCGTACCTCGGGATTCCGAGCCCGATTCTCTGAAAATAGCCGTCGGGACGGCCGCGGGTGCAGCAGCACGGCGAGACCTTCGGTAAAAGTGGAACGGTCAAAAATATCATGTACATACGAGTGTAAAATTGAAAGAAAGATTGGCGCCTGCAGTACTTCACCGCCATCGAAACGGGAGGGACGACGAAAAAAAAGAATTTAACGCAACGGGCGCATGCCGATCTTCTCCGATGATCTCGCATCTGCGCGCAACGGAATCGTACAGGCGCGATGTCTTCGGTATAGTTTGCGCGCACGCTTATTTTCGCACTCTAGCTCTCGTATATATATATATATATGTATATACACATGGCCATTGTGTACGACCGTTGTTTGGACCAAGGGAGATGGGGTGGGACGCGCGTGCGGTTGCGCGGAAGGAGATCGACGCCCGCGTTATGCGCGAGGGAAGCTTTTCGCAAGTTTCGGGAGAATCGTCTCTCGGTTTCTTGTTTCGTACGACTGATCGATTTCGCGATCGGTATAATAAGACGGGTTTGCTCGTTTCGATGGTCGACTGGTTTCGGACGGACGGCGAGGGTTCTTCATTATTTCCTTTCTCGCTTTTTTGGCAAGCACTCAATCATCACCCGATCCGCACGCAACATCCTTTCTTACTTATCGGACCATCACTAGTACCCCCTTTCTCTCTTTCCAAGTCATACGTGAGTGTGCATAATATTATTATTATTAATATAGTCGTTTTCTATCTCTCTCTCTCTCTCTCTCTGCTGCCACTCCTCTCCAACTCGCTCTTCTCCTCTCATATGCAGCCAACCCTTTTGTAACATCCATCGTCACGAGCTTTCCTCGTACTAATATACCCACAGGTGTAGAATAGATTTATACCTTTGCTCCTTACCATATTTCACACACGGCGCCCCCTTTCCTTCCTCGTTCGTCCCTCGGTCCGTCTATCGAGTTGCCGTATGATTGCTCTTCAGTGATCGGATAATACGTTTCTGGCATCTGTAAAAAGCGATACGCACAATAAGTGTATATTTAATTCTGTAAAACATTATACGTTTTTAGTTGAGCTTATAAATACGAGAGAGCTGATGTATCATCCAGTCAGTAATTATTACTGTAAATGTCTCCTGTATACTGATGGCAAAGCGTACAAGATTGCAAGCCGATGGTAAAAGTCCGTTCCACCATCCCCTCGTGCACCCTCTTGCAATAAGTCTTCGTGCGATCCCCGCAAGAATCGGGGAATCGGGATTAAAGTTTAACAACGCGGGAGTTGTACGGAGCAGCCGCCTGCGCTTTTATCCCGTACAACCTACTTGTACTTCAACCTACATTATACCATGTAAGCGCAAGAAAAAGTTCGAGCACACGGTACACGAGTACTTACACGTACACACCTGAAAGCATAGCGCGCGAGCAGCGAAACTTTTAATCAGCTGACGCGTCATCGAACGTTGCACGAACGTCGAACAAAGTCAGCCGGAGATAATCAACGCGCGGGAGTTGTAAGTTACTTATTGTATAGTTTCCGCGACTCGTCGACGACGTCAGATTAACACTCGACCGCTGTCAGCGCGAAGAGATCAGAATAACAGGGCGCGGGTAATCCTGTTTTTTTCCCGAAAAAATCAAAGCGGGAGATGGTGGATGGATATATATGCACGATGTACCGTACAATGCACACAATGCGCTCACAATATACACGCACTACGAAAATATTTTCCGATCCGTATACGACGATCGCGCACAAAGACGGCGTTTATTTTCACCGTCGCGAGCATTATAATTCCATTATACACGCGTATACTCTCGTATATGCTATTTACAACACGCGCACGCATGCATACACTTTCACCCTCATCAAGCGCTGTCGCGCGTTCTTCCTCGAGCCGTGGACGTTTCGTCCGACACCCGAAAAGCCCGATCTGGAAAATACTTATTTGGACAAATCGGTCCGATTCCCTCTTTATTTCGCCATTATACGCATATCCATACACATTTATGTATATACGAGGTGTGTTTTGTGCAAGTGTATACTTTACGGGTGAAAAGCTCTCAGGCAATGCAAACACCCACGAAATCCTATTCTCTACACGCGTACAAAGTATTCTTCTTTCTCTCTTTGTACCGTTGAGTTTCTCTCCTCACTGCTTATACACTGATGATGCAACCTGCGCTCGGTTTCACCCGAGCATCCTTTTGTTTATTGCCGTGTGTATATCTTTGTATTTTTTTTTTTTTTTTTTTTTTTTTTTTTTTTTTTTTTTTTTTTTTTTTTTTTTTTTTTTTTTCATCGCTTTGTATTGAAAACATAAAGATTGAATATCAAAACCTGCATATTGCTCATCATCGTATACAGAGTAATTAACACCAGCCCGTGGAATCGATCTCTCGACGCTTGCATCGTACCCCCAAACGTATACACACTGTACACATCAGCACTCGCCACCATATTATACATGTAGTATATTCCTCGATTACCCGGCTCTCCCGGCCCTCCGTCGCAGACGTGCATTGTACTACATGTACATAATACGCATCGGGAGCAGGACGGGCAGCAGCAGGCGAGCGAGCAAAGTCCGCGCTTAGCGGGCTCATCCGGGCCGGCTCCCATTGTCGCGGCCGGTGGATCGCGCGTCGCCCGATGGCAGCCACGGGAAAACCAGCTCGCGTGCGTTACAAACGCGCAGTGAATGCGAAGGTGAGGAGCAGGAGGTCGAGGCATTGGGACGAAATTGAGCGGGAAATCGACGCACGCCCTGACGCCCTCGCTCAACGGGC
This sequence comes from Copidosoma aretas, assembly GCA_030522625.1. Lineage (NCBI taxonomy): Eukaryota > Metazoa > Arthropoda > Insecta > Hymenoptera > Encyrtidae > Copidosoma > Copidosoma aretas. Next base: position 20,803 of record JAPYYV010028931.1, read on the forward strand.
CCGTCTCTCTCGCCCCCTTTTTGCCTGTACCCCCCCCCCCCCTCCGGAGCTAATACAACACAAACGAACCGTTCGCAGGAGAGAGACGGAGTTTTTTGCGAAAAGTCTTCGGGTCGTCGGCTTATTTATTTTCGGTGCCCACTTTCGATTGGAGGTTTTCTTCTATTTTTCTGCCGTACACAGGGGCGTGTCGGACGAGGGGGATCAGCCGGTTTTGGTGCCCTCTCTCTCTCCCCCCGTGATTTGATTTGGGGGATCGAGTATTTTGTAAACATACGATGCGGGAGCGTTGATTCGATCGTCTGGATTCACGGGGATGGTTCGGAGATCGCGTTCTGACGTGACCCGCGATGGTGCACGAACGGAGGATGGTCGGGTGATAATACCTGTTAAGTATTGGATGCCGTCGCTCTGGTCGACGAGTCGATCGTCGTCGTCGGTGTTTTGATATCTGTCGCGAGAGCGGATGTGGGATACGCGCGCAAACGGAATGATGTATTTTTACACGCTATTTATCCATCGTCTTGCGTCAAGAAAAAAAAAAAAAAAAGTGATGTATTTTTGTACACTCGTATTTATCTTGTCGGCGGCGTTGAATAGCGAGCCGAAAATAGTGTGCATTGGCAACTTTTAGTGCGCCTGATGTCATTGCGGTTCTATCGCTGCCGGTAATTATTCCAAATTATAGTTCATCCTCACGATAATAATGATTGGTTGTTCATTCATCTGAATCATCGCTGCATTTGTATTCTACGACTATTCATGTTTTTCGGATAGAATATTTGTTGTCACCTTGTTTACTGAAAACTCGGGGTTTTTCATTCACGTGTTTATCAAAAAATACGATTAAAACTTTTTTGCCGCCAACATCGTGCGAACAATTAAATTTTTTAACGGAGTATTATTTCATCGCTGCGGGTGATCAATCGATCGATCGATCGATCAATTTTTATCAAAAAAGTACACATCTTTACGGTCCGACCGCACAATTAATATACATATTCACGAATCCGCTTTCACGCACGGAAAACGAACCGATTCTTCATCGGCGCCGGGACAAGTAGTGTCCGACTGTCGCCCATGAGGACCGCACAATAACGATCATTAATTAACGATCGCGCAA
>JAPYYV010028949.1:0-10048 GCA_030522625.1 Copidosoma aretas
TCTATCTATTAGCGTTTACGAGATATTCGCGAAATAAACTTTTAAACGCCATTTTACGGAGTTTGACAAAGAATTTACGTTTTTGATTATTCTCCCCGTGAACTACGAGTTTTGTTGCATATGATATCAAAAAAGCCCCTTTGGATATCAATTATTAGGTTGAACACATTTTCGATCGGTCTAACTGGTCATACGGCATGATTTTATCCTTACTTTGTGGTCCACATGCATCGACATCTTAAAAAAAAAAAAATAATGTCCCAGATACACTATTATTTATTTTATGGCGGAAAATATGAAGCAAAGAACAGTTGTACCGGTACTTGCGATAAAGCCGTAATATTTCGGTGAAATCTTTTTTTTATAACTTTTTACTTATTATGTATATATGTTATTTAAATGTCAAAACATTCACGAAACTTTGATTAATAAACATATTTGTTCTTCAAATAAAACGTAGGCATAATTTGTTCATTATACGGAGATCTTATACTTACACAGTATTCACTTATAGTTGTACGTTATACAAAACATCCGATCTGTGCATGTTCGTATAGATAAGAGTGTAGGGCTCCTGTGGGAACTGCTCTTTGACACTTTGTGCTCTGGATTTGGCAGAGGAAGTGAGACATGAGCTACGATAGAACGTGATATGTTTTGAATGTCTGTTATGTTGTGCAGGTGACGAAAAACCGGTTAATGAAGGAGAGGTCAAAAGGAGAGTTAGTTCGCTCACTGTAACGAAAATAGTAGGAGCATTGGAAAAATTCTCATTAATGTAGCACCGACGTTACATTCCATAACAATAATTGTTAGCTCTCACAAATTATACAATCGTTCTAGGGTAGTATTCATACAGAGTAACTTATTAAACAACTTTTCATAACTTAGTTTTAGCAGAAGTTTTTCTCCTAAAGGTATTTTATATTATTTTGTATATTTGAGTATTTGTCATTTCATGGTAGAGTAAGGTAAAGGATGATCTACACTTTGGTAGAGTATAGGCACACCAATTAAATGCCTGTTACAGTCAATCAGTTGCTGAGTTAAATTAGCGATAATACGATTGACAGCTCCTATTAAAGTATAAAATGAATTAATTAATGCCCGAATGTGATTTTGAATATTTTTGGTAGATATACAATGTACAACTACTTTTGAGCTAGGCTTAAAATTATTGAACTGTCGTATCGAACTTATCAATCGTAACAATAAATTTTCAGTTTTGAAAATGCCCGGCGTGGATTGGATACCCGGTGTATCACAGCTGAAGGCAGGTGTTCAAGCTGTTGCCGGTGATACCGAAGGTGCCAAGAGGACAGTGACAAATTTTGTTCGAGAATGTCCAGGGGTTTCTCAAGTAACTTCTGCAATACAACTCGTTACCGGAAATACCAAAGAGGCCTTAGAGACTCAGAAAACGGCCCTAGATATTGTTAACAAAGTTCTAAATTGTTTACCTTTTGTTGGCCATGTTAAAAGTAAGCCATGACACTATAGCTTTCTTACAGCTTAATAATTCTTGGAGCATACAAATTATAAGTACTATGATTACTTTAGGCATTGCCCATCATTTTGTTGGAGATCACGAAGGAAGAAACCAAGCGCTCAACGCAGCCACTCGAACTACTGTTGTCTTCGCAAGTGGGGCTGCCGCTGCCGCAGCCACTGGAGGTCCTGATAAATTTTGAATACATGCACTTTTACTAATTAAATTGGCAATTTCAATGGTTGTCTTCATGAAGATATAACAATATTTCAGGTTTTGGTGCTATTCCGGCTGGAATAACAGCTGGTATTACCTACGACGCTGCAGCAAGTGTGTTAATAAATAAAGAACAGGGAAACATTGCTGCGCTCAGAAATGCCGTTGGAAATCCTTCAGCGGGTGCGATTTTCGATGCAGCTGCCATTCCAGTGGCTGATGGTATCGCTGGATATGCTGGAGGGCAAATGGTACAGAAATTAGCACCTAGTTTACAAAGTGCTAGCACAATCATTCCGCGAAAGGTCATGGAAGCTGGTTCTAGTATAAAAAGTGTTGGGAATAGTATAGCAGCAATGAATTTAGGTCAACAAAGTGTCATGATTTATGGAATCAATATGATGAAGCTTGGAACGTTCTGGTACCGGAAAAATGTACCTGAGGATTCTGAATCACAGAACCAAATAAGTTTCTTCCAAAAATGCATGATTAAAATGCGTTTACACCCATGATAAAAAAAAGTTTCACAAAAAAGAATTTTGTCGTTATCATGGAGGCAGATCTTATCTCATCTTTTGCCGCTTTAAGGAACCAAACGTACTTTTTGATGACGAAAAATCACGACTCGAAGAATAGTCGAGATCGTACAGACGACCACACCCTAATATTTGGGTAAAATACTTTTCATCCAACTTTTCATGTATTAGTTTTTATAGATAACTCATTTAAATTTTATAACACTCACGAATATTTTGCGATAAACATTATTAGAACTCTTATATACTGTGTATCATATCTTAGATCTATAAATTTATAGATTCAATTCTTTGTAGATTTACGAATTCAATAAACGCACTTTTTGCATATTTCTGAATGTTTCTGTTGTGTGTAAGATTCTTAACAGTATAGCCATTTTTTGTTCATCCCTCTGTTTAATAATTTCAGCTTGTATGGTTTATAAAAATAACAGTAGTTTCTCTGTTTTCTACAAAATCCAAAACAAATGTCAACTTTAATGAATCACTTGATGAAGGTAAAAAAAATATGTCTACAAAACGAAAAATCCTGCATTTAAAGCGAAAAAAAACGAAAAAAAACCACAACATTTAAACCAGTAAGATGAAGTATGTGAGAATTCTTTCAAAAAATTAAATTCAGAAAGATTCTTATATTTCTTGTATTTTTTGCATTATTTGAGCGTGGGTGTTCCTGCAGGAGTAATTGAACACTGAAAGTAAGAAAAGTGCTACTAAAAAAAAGGTTCACGAACATTGCACGCCAAAAGTTGGTGCGCTACTCTAAGTGTTGGAATTTTTTCATAGGAATATCCTCAAGACATCATACAAAATTTATGGTGGACATGTTTTTATAAGTTTGAACCGGAAAATTCTAACTACCTAAACTTTTTTATTCTATGTCTGTTAGAATCGAAGAAAACATTGCCATTACACAAGATATTACAATCACAAGCTTATTTAATGAGACAACTATAATTATTCAGCTTATTTATAAATTAATAAATATTCTTTAAAATGATTTCGCAATTATGTTTGTAAAGAGTAAAAAATACTTAAAATTAAAATTGATCAAAGGATTAGAGTTAAGTTCGGTTAACATAAATTCATTTTTTACAACAGAAGTAGAACCTACGTTTTCAACAAAATAAAGAGCTTTATTCAATGTAAACCTACTAAAGAATAATCAAAATTAGAGATGGAAACAATTTTATAATCAGTTATCAGCATAAGAAATCATGTAATTTTTCTCGATGAGTGTATCGATTTTGTTTTTCCTATTTTTTATTATCATTAGGAGGTTTGTCCAATTTGCTACACCTTGTATCTTCTGTTGTCTCTTTGGACCCATTAATAAGTTCAATTTTTCCGTGCAATTCTTCTTGTTTTTTCACATTAACGTTAGGATACACTTCTTTAATTGTATGTATGCAACATTTTTGGTTATCCAATTGCTCGAGTCTTTGGAGTTTCTGTTCGAGAGTCATATAAGGACCTTCTTCACTTTCTTCTGTATAGTCATCATAATAAAGAGCATCCTCTTGGTAATACTGAGGTGATTGTTCTTCTTTTCTTAAACTCTGATCTACAATGTTTGATGACATGATCCTGTAATTTCATGAGTAAATGTGATTTTTATTAATTGATTCGATTCACTTAACTGTACTATGTAAAAGTTTTAATTGATTTGTTTTATTTATTCATCAATGATTCATTATAGGTTATATATTTTTTTAAAACGTAAATTACAATTTATTATACAATTGTACAACTTTAACATTGAAGATGTAAAACAGGAGTATACAACTCACCTTAATAACTCGATCTTTAGCAAACTTGTTAATTTCGATGAATATATTCTATAGCCAAGGAAGGCTAAATCGATCAGGCGATATTAACTATAGTAAGTCTAATAATTACCCAGATTTTTGAAGTTCAAAAGACTTGCAGGTAAAAATGAATTGTTGATTTATCACTTTTATAAACAATAATTTCTCGCAATTTTTCATGTAGAAAAATAAGTCTCGTTTTCTTGATATTTTATTTAAAATAGATTTGCTTGATACGAAAGTGAGTACCTATCACTGAGAGACCAATGTGTTCACTATAAACATGATATGTTAACTATTAACATATTACGTTAATGATTTGACTGGGTATATTAATAGTTAACATATTATATTTATCGTAACAAATTATACACTGTCAACACTGAAGATGACACTGCACAGTGGCAATAGTGCACTTCTTAACGCTTTGCTCGAGGAAAAAATCCTATGTGTATATATATATATTATAGGGGAATAAGAGAGAGCGGGGTAAATCGTAAAGTATATGATGCATATATGTACATATATATACTTATAAGTACATCAGTGTCTAAATTTTTGTCTGGTAAATAAAAAAATTTTACTTATTTTAAAACTGTAGATTTTTATGCAAAACCCATTACATTTACGAAAAAAACCATAGAATAGACTTTTTTCTGCTCAAAGTATAATAGTATGACAAAAAGAGCCTACTGACTTTTTTTATTTACTATGGAACGTTGAAGTTCACTGCAGAGCACAAATACAGCGTATGTATAAAAATTCGATCAGCTTGGATTAAACTTTTTTTAGTCCTTTAGACGTAAATGTTTCAGAAAACCTAAAATTACGGTAAAATTCGCAAAATTGTTTTTACAATAAAAAAAACACGCCAGTTTATTCGTCGAGCCTAAAAATTTGTAGTTGTCGGAAGTAAAAGCCAGCTAGGAAACGTAAATATTTATAGAAAAATATGTTCAGGCACTCATTTCGACCTCGTTTCACGGTTTGATGAAACGGAATATTTGCAATCTCCTCTCAAACAATTTTATTCCTAGTATTTGAACTTTTACCGCTCTCAGCTATGCATCCATATTTGTGTGGACTAAAGCTACAACGCTACAACGCTGAAACTCTCGTGTTATTATTATAACTATACATATAGTGAATTCTGTATTTTACCGTTGTAGCTTTAGCATGAAAAAAAGGGACCTATAAGAACTCAGATGTAAAATCCACAGAAAAATGTAGTGTAATTATATTTATTATATTTGTAGCGATGCGATACCCCATGCCCCACAGATTTTGATGAAGAACAATTTACGAAACTGACCAGAAAAAATTTGTTGGAAAGTTTACTCATTTTTCCTAACTCACCATTATTTTTTAGATTTCTCAATCAACTAGTCATTTTTATCTGCGAGGCTTACAAAAATTTAAAATATCGGTAAATATATTGATATGGAATATCTGTGATGCACCATAAATTTAATAAAGAGTAAATTTACCAATTAAATTTTCCGACAAAAACTAATTGCAATTTTCCCCCCGCGTATCGTTTGACGCAAGGGGCCCCAAGAATCTACACGTGTAGTTTCGAGCTTTCTTCGTCTCTGTATATGATCCCAATACTAACACGATGAAGCTAATATACAGATATTCAGCTCCAACAGCGACAGAAGCAAGAGAGCATCTCAAATACCCTCAGGAAGGTTTTTGTACAACATACAGCCAAAAGCTGCAGCAGCATGTGTCAAAACACGCAGTTAACAACAGTATAGAATCGAGCTTGCAGGATTTGTAAAGCTCGAGCCTGTGCCAGTCGCGGCTGACGCGATTGAAGCTAGCTTATATAGAAAGAGCTGGAGAGGGAGAGAGAGGGGCAGTGTATAGCAACACAGCAGTACGACACACGACAACAGCTCCGTGAACTCGGTGCCCTGGACCCCTGCAGGTATATTATAGAGTGGAATTTGTTTACAATTAAGCAGGTTGTTTATGCATCCATACTTTTGTGTTGTATATCACATACCATAAGGTACTTGCCCATGAACTTACTTATTGAACATAAGTACAACATTTTATTCGAGAGAGAGAGAGATCGATTTACCCGCGAGAGTAACAATTTTTTTTTTCATCCCTTGTAGCAAAGCGTAAACGCGACCAACCAACCCCCGCCATAAGCTCGTCCATACACTATATGTGTGTGTGTGTGTGTGTGTGTGTGTGTGTGTGTGTGTGTGTGTTTGTTGTTACTCCCTAAATATGATCATCAGCAACCAAGCAAAGCATCAGCTTTGCTTTGATTCGCAAAGGAAGCTCTCTCTCGCTTGGATTGAGAGAGAAGAGCGAGCTTGCACTCTTTGTGAGAGTGTGTGAGTGTTGTTATTGTGTTGTTCAATCAGTGATATTATATATATTGTTCGCGAGATTTTGTGTTACATTATTAATTTATCTAGGTACGATTTGTAAAAGTTTGTTTATTTTACCAAGGAGTGAGGATTGTGCGCGTAAGACCACAGGCAAGCAGTAGAGAAAGTATCTCCTTTGTTGTTGTTGTTGTTGTTGTGGTTGTTGTTGTTGTTGTTGTTGTTATTGGTTGTGATAAGATGAAAGAAATATAAAAGTGCGGTACTTGATGATCATCGAGAAGATGATTGACGGTGATTGTTGTTGTTTTCACGTGAGATACGAACAATACAGGTGATTAGGAGTAAACAAGCAACGGTGGCGTCTTTCTGGGCAAGATCAGGTGATTTGTGTGTGTGCATGGGTTGTTTGTGTGTTAATTTTATTGTTGGAGATTTCAATTTTTTTTAAATTTTTTTTTCCATCAACAACTACTTACAGATATTCCAAACAAAAATTCAACTGATGACTGGAGTATCATAATGTGATAGAGCTTTTGATTGTTAGAATTTTTAGGGTTAATGCATTGATTTTTGTAAATGATTAACTTTCATTTTTTGCAAACAATCTTTTGTCTATGCTGCTCTAATCAATATCATCTTGATGTGGGCTCCGTCGATTCAAGTCTTCATAAAAATTTATATTCTTATAGTGTACAATTATCACTGTCAATTCATTCAGAAAAGTTTTTTCATTTCTTGAATTGACTTTGTTCCATTATAATTTTTCACTGTGCAACAATAAATTGATTATTATTGTCAACTTCATGACCTTTTTAATAATGAAACAAATATGTTATTGTAATCTGCATCATCCATACGTTCAAATGAAATGGTTTTGTCTACCTTATGACGGATTGCAACAAGAAAAACGTTTGTTTGATTTTTCAGGGAACATAGAGCCATGTCTACACATGGAGAATGGGCTCGATTGCTTCGGTGCTGCAGTGGCATTGCTCGGAGTGCTCTCTGATAAATCCAACGGAGGCTCCCCAATGTGCTCGCTGCGGCCTGTCTCGTCTGAAGAGCGATGAAAAAGCTGCGCCGAATTATCTCCTCTTTCGCGATTCCCTGACCCAGTGCCCGGCCAACCCGAGGCCGACGATCGACGCCAACATCAAGAGGAAAAAAAAGAAGAAGAAGAAGACCAAGAACAGCAGCAACAGTCAGTCCCGCTCGTCTTCCACCTCTTCCTCCTCGTCATCCGCGTCGTCATCGTCCTCGGGCTCCTCTAGTACTCCTCCCACACCACCACCGAGATACCACAGTCGAGGCTCCACCAACTGCAATAACTCCGCCACTGCCAGTGCCTCCGCAACTCTTGAATTACCAAAGAAAGTTCCCTTCATCGCTAGCTTGCTATCTACCTCACCTGTTTTACAGAAGAACCAGTACGAGACCTTCCTTTTACTAAGGTAATATGATCAGTCCTTCTCTCACACATTGTCTGACTTTAACATCATACAAGAATAATAATTGCATCCCCTTGCAGTCAAACGCAAAACGACTTGGAACCCTGTACTGTCACGAAAAAGCGCAGAGGCTCCTGGTCCAGTTCCAAAGAAAGCAACGAGGCGCGTCTGACGAAAGCCTCGTCCCTGCCGTCTCTGGTGACCCAGTGGACGTGCGTTCGCTGTTTACAGGACAACCATTGCCGAGCAGTGCCAAATTGCACGGCTTGCGGCGCCAGCTCCTCCATAAGCGAGACTCAGAGGATCGGTGTGAGAAAGTGCCGGAGGCTGAATACGAGGAGAAACAACGTGCCTAAGGCTAATACCACCGCGCGACTGGATCTAGTGACGAGGGTGACGACCGGCTCGGAGACTAGGGTTCAGGACACCAGTACTCATAATGTGATTTCAGTAGGGGATAGGAGTAGTAAGCTAGTAGGTGAGGATGCTCCGTTCACTACGAATCGTTTAAGAGCTGTTGCTAAAAATAGTATTTACTTGTTTGGCAACAACAAAAAATCAAAAGAAACTAAATCACGTTCGCGTGGTAACTGATCATTCAAGGTGGACGCGTTTCACGGTGACAGTATGCATGTATTTTTTTTTTATCGACGTTTGAAGTCTGCAAAGAATCACCTTGACTCGAGATATATCAAGCGCTGGATTTTCTAACAAGCCTTGGAATTAGCAGTCTTGTATATAAAACTATCTGCTCCGGTACTGCGAGTGGAGATGGTATAGTAACGAGTAACACAGTTGTCCAGTTGTCGTTACAACGAAAACACTTGAGTGAACCGTTTAATCCAATTTGTCTCGGTAAACTCGTACCCGCGTTTGGCATGTATGGTGTATTAATGTTGACGTTGCTCTGTCTTGTTTTGCTGTTGTGTTTGTACACGTTATTAAAAATAAAGTTTAACGCCAAAGGATATTCTCCACCAATTTTCAAAAGATCAATCGGTAAATACTTGAAAAATAGTTGTAAATATTTTCATTCCCATATTGTTCATTCTACTTCCAGAAATGGCTCAACTGACGAGTTTGAGCCGCAACGAGCGCACACGTGGCAGCGGCGGCAGCAACAATCGCGATGACTGGACGCTTCCATCGGTCGACGGCCTGCACTCGGGCACGTCGGCCAGCTACATCGATAGTAGCATCGAAAATTCAAGGTACCATCATCACCTTTTCACTCTCACGGTCAAAATACCCGTGCAGCACGCGGAAGCGGCGAAAAACAATAATAACAAGCAATATTTTTCAGCCACTCGTCGTCGCAGCGCTCGCCGAAACGCCACAGTCCATCAATGTACGAGCGCGTCAAGTCCAAAGTCAGCCGATCCCTGTCTAACGGCTCGGTCGTCCAGAAGATCGGCAGCTCGAACACCGATCCGGGAGCCGCGGCTCGCCCGACCAGTCTTATCGTCGCCGAGATGAGCCAGATGCCGGCCGAGGAGGAGGGCCTCTGGAGCTGCGACAACTGCACCCTCGACAACGACCCCGGCCTCGAGCAGTGCGAGGCCTGCGACGCGCCCCGTAGCCCCGCGCCCTGCAGCGGAGTCGTCATCAGTGTACCCGCCTGGGAGCCACGTACCCTGGCCGCGGCCGGCCCACTGTCCTACCGGAGATCCTTCTCGGACATAGACTCGGTGTCGAGCGCGAGCCAACGCAAGGCGACGAACCGGCGCAGCCTCAACGACGACGAGCCGCCCGCTGTGCCGCCGCACTCGGCCGGCTTCAACAGCTCCCGGACCAAGTACTCGTACATCGGCATCACGGATCCGGACGTCCCACCGCCCCTCCCCAGAAAGCAGAGCTCCAAGTCGTCGGCAGCCGTGGGCCAGCAGCAGCAGCTCGCGAAGAGCGAGTCGACTCGTCCCGCCGCCGCGACCAGGGATCACTCGTTCAGCCTGCTCAAGCGCATGTGGACCTGCCGCAAGTGCTCGTACGCCTACAACCCGCCCTGGTCCTCGGGCTGTGACATCTGTAGCTCCTCGAGGTCGCCCCCCTCGCTCGTCCAGCCCAGCGTCATCACTCTGGCCGATTCCCGTAAGTTCCCCCCCCTCAAGAAGTACTCGTGACTTGTTCTGTTTTTTTTTTTTTTTTTTTTTTTTTTTTTTCAATCGGCGCAGCTCGCACAAAAATTATCATCGGTTAATTT
>JAPYYV010028952.1:0-11341 GCA_030522625.1 Copidosoma aretas
ACGCTGTTCTCTATAATTTTCCTCTATGCCGCATTAACATACCTTCATTTTCCAAAAAAAATCATCGGTCTAGCTATTTTCGTTCGAGAGATATTAGGTGTTGAACAAAAAAAAGTCGAAATTTCCCACTGTGCGGCACCCGCCCTAGCCCCACGTCACCGCGGTACCCGCGGTCCTTGTCCTACACGATCGTCCATCTGTTCCAACCTTTCACCCTCCCTCTCTCTCTATCTGCCTACACGACCCGTACGACCTCTCTCTCTCTCTCTACTTGTCCTACACTACTCTATCTTACCTCCACACATATTCGTCCCTCGGCACCCTCTCGACCTCTTCCTCGCGCACTTTACTACTGTCCGCGCGCTCTCTCACTACCTACTCTCTCCTCGGCACCCGCTGCTATTACCACACTCTCGTTCTCGTCCTCTCTCTCTCCTTCTCTCTTTCTCTCTCGCTGCTTCTACTCCACTCGTCCTCGCAACGTCCGGGTGGGCTGCCCCGCGGCAGCTCGGCAGCAGCTCCACAGGGCTTCCTCTCGTCCGGGCCGCAGCTCTTGCTTTCTCGCTCCCTTGGCCTTGGCACTCCGGGGCCCTGGCGCACGGCAGCACGGCAGCAGCTCCTCTAGTCGGCAACCGCTTCTCTCTCTCTCTTACTCTAACACACTCTTGTCCTCGCACCGTCCTCTCGCCAATCCTCTCCCGCACTTCTTCCTCGCTCCTCACGACCAAAAACTCCTCTACTTTCCTCAGTATCTCTCCCTTACGTACGCACGATCACCCAAACTCGTCCCTCGCAAGCAAAAAGAAAAGCGAAGCAAGACCCCCGCGGCAAAGTCACGGCTGCGAAAATCGCGACGCGTGTGCTCAGCTGCACCGCTCGGGACCCACTGGCGCGCATCCGCCGCTGCAGCCAGTCGCACGATCGCTCTCTCTCTTTCTCTCTCATTCGGCGACGCAGCCGCGGCTGCGTCTACAGGATTCCGCGCCCGCGTCTTCTCTCTCTTCTCCATCGAGCCTGCTGCTACCGTGCGAATCCTGCGTGCTTGTCCTCTGTCACGTCCGTCTTCCTCCCTGGCTCAGCAACCGAAAAAGAATCACCAGCTTCGTGTGGCATTTAACTGTAAGCCTTAAATTTGGGTGAGGGCACCGCAAGAATGAGTAAGACAGCCGCGGCTTGAGCTGTTTTACCACGGTACATATTTTCATACACTAGTAATATATTTATCTATATGATATAATTACTTCGCTTATGTAATAACAATATTTATGCAAAGTAAAATTTTTACGTAGTGTATGAGCACACTTGAATCATAATGTAATTAAGTAGTATAATATAAATAGAAATATTTAAAAAATTAAAAATTCGCATTTATTTCAGTTGAATCACAAATAAGTAAAAAAAGTTTAGACATTTAAATACATGTGAAAATATTGACAAAGATTTATAAAAATTTTTCGTTCTAAGCATCAACAAACGCTCGTAATAATAAAATGTTTAGGCAACACAATAAACATATACACGTTATGATCCATCGATCGATAAAAGCAAAAAAGGTAATCACTAAGGGAGCATGCACGAACTACGTTGAGGATTTTAGCGAGGGGGGTCTTTAAAAATACTACGTTTAACAACGTTAGTAGGGGAGGGGTGGGGGGGGGGGGGGGGGTCGGTTCGGGGAGTAAAAACCAGTGGGGGGAGTGAGGCTGTGAGCGCCCGCCAAGAGGATTTTTGAAAAACAAATTTTAGTTACTAAAGAGAGTTAAAGGTCAATAACAACGAAATAAAAAAAAAACCCTCTGAATTTTGCCGAGAAAATAGCTGGTAATATGTGTAAGCAATAATATTCTACGAGCTTAAGTTGTTTAGCATCGCGAAAAAAATTTGGGGAGCGAAAGAGTGCCAATTATATACGAATATAATGATTATTATAACAGTTTTTTTGCCAAAACTCTAATTGTATCTCTTCTTTCCCGGTAAATTTTTGTACATAGCTGCAAATATGTGTAAGCAATCAGATTCTACGAGCTTAAGCTGTTTAGCTTCCCAGAAAAAATTAGGGGAGCTTCAGAGTGCTGATTTTTTACGAATATAATTATTATTTTACCAGTTTTTTTGCCAAAACTCCACTTGCATCTCTTCTTTTCCAGTAAATTTTTGTACATAGCTGCTAATATGTGTACGCAATCAGATTTCACGAGCTTTAGCTGTTTAGGAACGCGAAAAAATTAAGAAAGCAAAAGATTACCGATTTTTTACGATTGGAATCATTATTTTTACAGTTTTTTTGCCAAAACCCTAATTGTATCTATCTTTTCTCGGCTAATTTTGTACATAGCTGCTTTGTACGAAAATTGACCGGGAAAGGAGAGATACAAGTAGAGTTTTTGCAAAAAAACTGTAATAATAATGATTCTGTTCGTAAAAAATCAGCACTCTTCAGCTCCTTTGATTTTTTCTAAGAAGCTAAACAGCTCAAGCTCGTGAAGTCCGATTGCTTACACATATTTACAGCTATGTACAAAAATTTACTGAGTAAGTAGATAATCAATTAGATTTCTGTCAAAAAAACTGTTAAAATAATCATTTCATTCCTAAAAAATCGGCACTATTTTGCCCGTCGAATTTGTTCCGGGAAGCTAAACAGCTCAAGATCGTGGAATCCGATTGCTTCGACATATTTGCAGCTACGTACAAAAATTTACTGGGAAAGGAGATGTACAATTAGATTTTTGGCAAAAAAACTGTAAAAATAATGATTTCATTCGTAAAAAATCGGCACTCTTCAGCTCCACCAATTTTTTCCGGGAAGCTGAACAGCTCAAGCTCGTGGAATTTAATCACTTACACATATTTGCCAAGATGTACAAAAATTGACAGGGAAAGGAGAGATACAAAAAGAGTTTTGGCAAAAAAACTGTAAAAATAATGATTCCGTTCGTAAAAAATCGGCACTCTTCAGCTTCTTTAATTTTTTCTGGGAAGCTAAACAGCTCAAGCTCGTCAAATCCGATTGCTTACACATATTTACAGCTATGTACAAAAATTGACTGGGAAAGGAGATATACAATTAGAGTTTTGGCAAAAAAACTGTGAAAATAATGATTCCGTTCGTAAACAATCGGCATTCTTTTGCTCCCCAAATTATTTCCGCGATGCTGAACAACTCAAGCTCGCAGAACATGGTTGCTTACACATATTACCAGCTGTTTTGTTGGCGAAATTCAAAGGGTTTTTTTTTTATTTTTGTTGTTATTGACCTTCAACTCTCTTTAGTAGCTAATTTCGTATGTATTTGCTTTAATTGTGTTCCGTTGAAGCTGAAATTAAATAAACACCTCTATATTGAATTTTGTGAGACTGTACGATACTTTAAAGCCTATATAATGATACAAGCGACATAAGAGAGAAAAAAAAATTTCATTTAAGTTTTCGAAAAAGCTCTGGGCGAGCGTTCGAAACTTCAGACTTGTTGCCAATGTATATATGTAACTATGATGAAATTAATGTTTATTGAATAATTTGTCATACAAATTATCAATAATTTACACATATGCACACTGAAATAGCATAAAAAACTTATAAATTACATAAATCCCGAGAAATGTTTTAAAATTCTGATAAAATAAAAAAGGTTAGGAAAATTGTAGCACTATAAAGATATACTGAAATCATTGCAAAATACACAAAAATTTAAATATTAGAAAGACGGCACGGCTAAATGATCAAAAATGTTAATACGATGTAGCTAAAAGTATCCGTAGTAGTATATTAGTATTTTGATAAACTCTGTTGAACGGTTTTTTAAAAATTGATTATAATGTCTATTTTTAACAAGGTTAGCCTTTATTTCCAAAGTTAAAAAGTCTAACTTTGAAGTTTTGTATCACAAAAACGTCACGGGCAATCTTTTAATATTACGAAGTGATCCCCAAAGTTTGGGAGATTTCTGTTGTAGGTCGATTTTTGGACCAACTACCTTAAGTTAACGTTACCACATATGGATGTAAAGATAAATTTGTTAACGTTTGTTTAATAGTAAAATGATTTTTTGGGTTATGCGACAAGGGAAAAAATATTGACTACCGTGTCATGTATGGACACCGAAAAATATATTTGAACATATTTTTCAAACTCACATTGATAAATCGTGATCTTTCAGAAATTTCAGGAGCACCAATGTATGTAATTCCATTGCCTACTATCCATGATGTTCGTTCCTGAATAATAAGAGGCATTCCATTTGTACACAAAATTTTTTTCTCAAAAAACACATTTTAATCAGTATTTATAAACCTAAAACTAGTTTGAAATTGACGTTTTTTGTACGTACAAAGGTGTACGTATGGATTTTCATTTTGTGTAAGAACATTGAATAAGATAAATCAATTATCATTATGTAATTTCGAAATTGTTGATAGTTCTGAGTCAACGTTAATTTACTAGGGGTAGGGGGAAGCGGGAGTCACAGTTTTCATAAGACTGTCAACGAAGGGTAGGGAAAAAAGGGGGGTCAAAATATGCCAAAAAACCATGAACGTAATTCGTGCAAGGTCCCTTAAATTCATACACAGTAATTTTTATTTCAATAAATCAAATGGGTTTTGTCGCTTTCCATGCTGTGTCTAATTACGACCTACAAACGAAGAAAAATGCTTATTTATTAAAATGTCTCCATTGTATTAAAAAAAGAGATATAATAAATACTTAAAAAAAATGATTTGCACACTGATTTTGTTCCAGAACATTGGAAATTGCTATGAAAAGCAAGAGTAATCTATGAATAGCTTTTGCATTTTTGCAGCCCGTGCAGATCGGGGTGAATAAAGATAGATGGTCGAAGAAAACTTATCCGAATGATCATGAACAATTGATTAACAAGAATTAAAAAAACATGTTTGCCAATTAGTAGCAGGCAGATATAATTGCTTTATATTGTATTAGTATCACTATGAATTATAAGTATGATTTTTATGCATCGTGTAATTTGATTTTAGACTGTAGTGTCATCTGTAATGATACGGGAATGACATCAATTATTTCATTTATTTGAAGTGAAAAAATTTAAAACATACTTATCACAACTGTTACGTGGTGAAAATTGTTCCATTACTTGTGAATAAAACTCAACTCCTTAGCCATAGTTTTAGTTTTTTTAACTTTTTCAGCCATAGGATTGGCAGCAGATATCTTTGCAGCCACTGATTATTTAGTAACTTGTTTTTTCTCCCTAACTGGTTTTTTGCCACATCTTTTCAAATTTTTTTTAGCGACTTAAAAATCTTGTAGGACTATTGATGCATTAGTTTTAGCAGCAGGTACCTGGGCTGCAGTCTTCTCCGATGCAGCGATGAATTTAAACAGTAACTACTACTACTACTACTACTACTACTACTACTACTACTACTACTACTGCTACTACTACTACTACTACTACTATTACTACTACTACTACTACTTACACTACTACTACAACTACTGCTACTAACACTACTACTACTACTACTTCTACCACTACTACAATTACATTAACAGAAATGATTCACGTTGAGTCCCACACTACCGTAGACCCTGCGGTGTGCGTAAATGCATTTTTCCTCCTACCACAAAAAAAAAAAAAAAAAAATACTGCTACTACTACTACTTACTACAATACTTCCTTCCACGTTATGCGTTATCTTGACGAAGACCGCACTGCGTGCAGCATAGGTCGGGTCAGGGGGCTTTAAAGCTAACGGCATACTAACCATCCCGTCCTACGCAACTGTAAAGTCCTTTATACCCAAACATAACCCTTAAAACATTTTCATACACATACACTGTCACTTTATCGCGTTATGACTGCCTAACATCGGAGGCTGGGGTTGGACTTCCCCCCAACCCTGAAGCTAGAAGAGGCGGGAGCAGGGGGTGAGACTTGATGTGGTGACCGGAGCGACCCAGGTATCTCTACTACTGATGCAGTTGTACGTCCAGGATTAAAAAAGACGTTACGATTCTATTAATTTAGAAGACTGGTCACTGATGGACTATATGAAAGGCGCTCTTAGAGCATACCAGACTCTCTTGCCATTTTGGGGCTCGTTGAATGGCGGTGGTCCACCTTTAGCGGATGGTCTGCCGTGGAACTGTCACTGGAACACATCACATACACACATGACTACACCACCCTTTTACTCAGTTTACCATTTCTGGGTCTTCTTAAATAAATCTTTCATGGCCTTTCTTGAAGAATCTGGCCTTGGGTAAAGATACCCGCCGTGTTTGCCGTGCGATGCGACCCGTGAGCGGCCAAAAGGAGATCCTGGGCAGAGAGGCGATACCGAGGTATTGTTCTGAGGTGACCCGAGCTGTCTTTGGCTTCTGCTGACAGTAAGACAGAAGGCTGGATACCTAGCCAGGTCCAGCCAACTGGCTTATACTAGGGGTAGGGGTGCGTTTGGGGTGGCTCGGCTGCGGCGCTGCTGTGGCTTGGTGAGCGCGGGCGGGTGCCCGCTAGGCAGGACTGGCCTGGGAGTGGGGCAGTCTCTGCCTTGCTCTAGGGTCGGCCGGGCTTGGCAGTGGCTTTCTAGGATCAGCCGGGCTGCTGTGGCGACGTGGCTGGGCTGTTGCGGCCGTGCTTCTCTCCAAGGCCGTGGTTACATGGGGCGAAAATAGTCAGCGGAACGTCACAGCGGAAACGTAAACCTTCTGACCTCCCTCTCACTCTCGAGGGCTAAACAGTTTCGCTGTAACGTTCTGTTGGCTATTTATGCTTCATGTAACCGCTGCCTTAGTGTGGCAAGTGCGTTCTGTCGCGTAATGTCTGCCGAAAACTCTCCAGAGAGCGGAGCATTTCCTGGTTGGAGTGCAATGCTGAAGATAGTAAAGGTGGGCTCGAGAGGCAGGGAGTGATACATCCCGAAGATTCGAACCCAGGCCAGCACCCGCGTGCTGTGGGCTACGTCGGCTTTCTCCATAGACGTGAGAGATACAGATGGGACAAGGTGAACCTTGGGACGATGTTATTGTTGTAGGTATGGCTTCTATTTAACAAACCACGTATAATGCGGCGAAAAGAGGGCTCAACTTTGCAATTCTACGTTTGCATCGGGAACGGCAGTCATCCGCCGATTATTCTGCCAACTCGGAGGAAAAGGAGAGCGGAGACAAAAATAGCGAGGAAACCGGGCAAGAATGCTCAGCTGCTAAGCTAATTCTTCTGATGCAGCTGAAGAAGGCCATAAATACAATGGTGAAATGCCTGAAGAAGGTCAAAAAGCTTAATCAGTCTTAACCCACCAAAGATGATTCTGAAGCAGCACAAATGGCGATGGATGGTCTTCTTAAGCTCAAAAAAGGCAAAGTAGTGGTGGTTTCAAAACAACGACAGACTGACTCTGTTTCCCTAACAAAGGAGGGAGCAGGCAAGAGTAAGAGAGACGGAGATACGCCTAGCACAACAGGACATTATACCCAGAAAAGTGGTAAGAAGGGCGCTTTTTTCTCGTCTTCAACCACCTCACAAGTGCATGATACCCGAAGAAATCAGGGCCTTGAGAATGGGGAAGGCCATTAGTTTGAATTTAAGAGTAAGACGGCAGAAAAAAAAGGAAAAGGAAGTGAAGACTGCTAATACCCGGCGACAACCACGGCAAAGACGAAAGCTAGAAGCAGTACTTGTCATGCCAGCTAAAGAGAAAAAATACGCAGATGTGCTTAAGAAGTTGAATATGGTAGACATCACGCAATTCGGGGTCAGTATCAGTCAAGTCTACGTAACGAGGAAGGAAGAGTCTTGGTAGAGCTTAAAGAAGCTACGATGGAGGGTCGCGTAGGGCTTGAAGGCGTTTTTGGCAAGGTGGTGGAAGCAGAGACAGGCGTCCGGTACCTGCTTCCCAAGGCTACTTGGAAAGTGAGGGACATTGACTGCACGGTCACTAAAGAAGAGGTACAGAAGGCAGTCGAAGCGCTTTTTAGGAAAAATCAGAGCAAATAGAGGTACGACTGTCATCTGGATCTCTGAGGGAAAACCGCGTTGCCTGGGTGACTGCACCTACAACGGCTGCCGGGGTCCAAGACAAAATGACCTGCATAAAGATAGGCTGAGTCAACTGCAGGATCGGCCCGGTGAAAAAAAGAGACGATCGCCGCTTCAGGTAGGCTTCGGGCACTAGGCGGGCAAATGCAAAAGCACGGACAGGGCTGGTGCGTGTTGGAGATGTTGTGAGAAGGGCCATCAGGCCTGGGACTGCTGCCCAAAAAGGTGTGGTGCTACCTGTGCCAGAGCATGGCCCCGGCATCTGATCTCCACCACGTGGCGGTGTCTGATGGACGTGCAGTCCTTAAGTTGGCTGAAGGAGATGGGTGAAAGCGATGGCACTGATCCTGCAAGGTAATCTGGGAAGGTCCTGGCTCTCGCAGGAATTGCTGTTCTGGTTTTTCTACGACCGCAGCGTGAATTTTCTCATCATAAGTGAGCAGTACTGCACGCGGTCGAGGGCAGGCTGGTACAGTGGCCACACGGGTACGGCGGCCATTATGGTCTGCAACAGAGACAAGTTCCCGGTAACCGACTCCGGAGCCGAGGATGATTTCATGTGGATCAGGAGTGGCCGTGTCACCTACGACGTTTAGACGCTAGCGACGTTTAGACGCATTGGAACCAGGGGCTTGATTGTCGACGTGACACTTGCAACACTGGGCATGGCAGCGCGGACGTCTGCCTGGATGGTCTTGGAGGACTTCCCAGCAAGCGACTATCAGTTCATTACATTTGAGCTGGATGAGTTGTGTGGTGCGGTATCTTGTGAGGCTCTCTGTGTGCGGACCACGGGGTGGAACGTAGTGCGACTGAATCGAGAAGCGCTGCGCGTAGGCCTAAAATATGCACCGCCCCCTGCTGACCTAAACAAGATCATAGAACCAGCAGAGGCCGAGCAGCTGGTGAGATGCACCATGCGGAGCATAAGAGGATGGCCTGACAAGTGTATGCTTCGAAGATCAGCCAGGCTAAATAAAAAACCGAGCTAATGGTGGACCAAGGAGATCTCTGACTTGCGGAGGGAGTGTCACAGACTTCGTGGCAGATCCCAGCGCTACCAGCGACGGGGAGACAAAGAGGGGGACGGTGGCACTCTACAAGGATGCAAGAAAAACCTGATGGGGGCAATCAAGAGTAGCAAAACTCGAAGCTGATCCGAGCTCATCGCTGATCTTGACAGGGACTCCTAGGACTTGGGCTATCAAACAGTTACAAAAAGACTGGGTAGCTCAAGATCGGTGGGGCTGATGAAACCAGCGTTTATGCAGGAAGTGGTCAGCGCTCTTTTTCCGACACACCCGGAGGATTGGCGGGCAGATGCAGCCGAAATTTTCGAGGTTCTTCTGTTCGCACAGCTCTGTTCTGTCAGCGGTTGTATCAGCCATGCCAGGACGCAAGGCTCCAGGCCCGGACGGAGTGCCTAATAAGATCCTTAGGATAGTGACAGCGGTAAAGCCATACGTCCTCCTGGACATGTTCAACGCCCACTTGAAAGTGAGATTGGTTGTGGGGCCTTGGAAGACCCACCATCTTGTCCTATTGGATAAGGGCAAGGACTTTCCTGTGACACCATCGTCGTTTCAACCCCTGTCTATGCTGGATAACGCCGAAAAAATAATGGAGTATACTCCGAGGGCGCCTACGTGGGGTGGTAAACCACCAGTGCCGACAACCAGCACGGCTTAGGGGTAGAACGATCCACATGCTACGCGTTAACCGAGGTTCTAGAGGTCATGTAGCGGGTTTAAAATGATCCACAAAAGACAAGAAATGCTTGTGTCATAGTCACTCTTGACGACAAAAATGCTTTCAACTCGGCAAGATGGTCCGATATCAGAGCGGCTTTGCGAGATCAAAGTGTACTGAAGTACTTAAAAAGGGTCCTCGACAACTATCTTCAGGATCGAGTGCTATGCTGCTATTGAAGCAGATAGCTCAACAGGATTAGAGCTAATTTGTCGCTGAAAGACCTGCCTTATACTGATTTTGTCGCCGGTCATCCAAGAGATAGGATATTAAATATTAATGAATATTAAATCGGACGGTCAAGTCTGTCCCGTACAGCATACTCGCGGTGTCAACTTAATCGAATTCAGTAAGTATTCAAAAAGGATAAGTTTTAGGTGATATTGCAAGAAAAATACTTTACGAACTGTACGTGCCGTATGGGTGCGTCTGTTGTAATATGTATATTTGTAATTGAGGAGGCTCTTTAGCATCTATCCACTAAACTTTAAATAATTATGGAGCTGTAATTAAAATTTTAGAATAAAGGGGATTATTATATCGGAAGGAGGCACTTTATAAGTAAGAAAAAAATTATTTGATTGAATTTCATACATTTCATGTGCGTATAATTTCAGTTTTTGGAAACATTCTCGTAAAAAATGACTTTCTCAACGGTTTTTCGTCTGATTTCAAATTTTTAAAGTTTGTTTTACTCCTTACATGGTTTTATATAGGGTTATCATAGAAAATTTCAGAAAATATATATTGTGCAAGAAGTTATATGGTATTGTTTATAGCAAGATTTATAGGTAACAGAAGGTTTTGCATATTTTCGTATGAACGATATCATCTACTTCTTGGCCTTCGGGCGCGGTAGTCGTATTTTCTGCCCTAGGTAGGAAATGTACTATTTCTAATACACACATGCGTACAAAGACAGATAATCAAAGTGATCTCATAAAAATTCGCTGAAAATTCGAGCAAATATAGTCAATACATTTAATGATTTCACTGATTTATCAAATAATTGTTACTAATTGAAAACTGATAAGGACTCTTTTTGTTATTTGAGATTAATATTAATACATATGTATATGTAAATAATATTTACGCAATCATTATTATTACAGAAACTGTTATGATCCTTTTTTTGGTTATTTTTTAACATTTTAGAATCAATGATACATATAAGTTCATTAGAGTAAGATATTATTTTAAGTTTCTTCCGTAATATGTGTAAATGTAGATTTTTCATGATTTATTTTTCCATTTTCTATATAGATTTTTATATACTTCTACATTTTCTTTTCTTGTTTCATGACTATTAAAAATTTACATCCTTTTCAATTATTACTAATTTTATTTTCAATAAAGTATAATACGTGATTGATAAAATATACAACATTTTAGAATTGCTTTTTACATTGACATAATATTATAATTTATAACGAATAAGATATTATCGAACTTTCAATCTTAACCCTGCAGTGCCTTCACGGGAAAGACGCTAGGGCGCCCTCTGTCCAACCCGTTGGAAGTTATACTCCCAAACAGAATTGGGAAGCGCTGCCACCAGTTAGGGATTATACGTCC
>JAPYYV010028954.1:0-12647 GCA_030522625.1 Copidosoma aretas
CCCCTGGAAAACTTAGAAATTTTCACTAAAGGCTTATTTGCATAGACAATGATGGCCAATGTCACCCGAAAGACACTTTATCTCCGAACTCTACCGAAAACAGACGAATAATTCCGATTACAGACGAACCACCTCCTTAGCATCGATAGCTCTTTAACATCGTCGAATATTGCAAAAAAACAACCGGATGCAGCCGAAGTTAATCCTTTACATCCACTTAGAATTTCTTATTTTTCCCGCACAACTAATTCAATAAATGTATAGATGCAGAACCAAAAAACAGACTGTTAGTGACAAGAGTTATGCAAAGATAACAGCAGAACCTTACGCTCTAGCTTAATACGAAAAAAAAATATTATACAACTCATGTACCTATAAACATATAACCAAACACACTCTCACTCTTATAAGGTAAAGGTACGTTTTATGTGCCAGGTATAGAAGTAATATTTCCGAAAGATAAAGTTATTCTAGGTATAAAAACTTTACTTCCAACTTTTTCCCCCGTAATAATTTCAACTTCAATATTAAATTTATATAATTTAGCTATTTTTAATCTCGTACCATTACAAAGTCCATCCTTAATTTTTAAATGTCTTATCAACATAACTATCACTCCTATTTTTTAATTTAGTTCGTGCGGTGAAAGACCTTTCCGAATGTCATTAAGTACTTATATTGGAAAATCATTATCATCAGATTTATCAACTTCTTTGTATGTTGCTTTGTCTATACTGTGATACGTTACTTTCTTTCCTTTCATATTAAAAAAATTTTATAATTAAAAAAAATAGTGTACTTATCATGAGTAGTTAATATTGTACTATTTATTTTTAAATTTGAAGTTTTTCCAAATATTTTCGAGCAAACGTCTGGAGTTATCCAATTATCTGGAATTTAAGATAATTTAATTATTTAGATTCCAATATTTAACAATAAGTTCAAAAAAATCTCATCAACTAATCAAATATTTCTATTTAATTTTAAAATTTTTAAGAATTGCCCCAAATATAATGATATTATTGTATCGTTTATTATTATGCTATTATTCCTTTTTTTTTTAACTGGAAAAATTTGACGAAAATCTTCACCTAATACGATTAATTTACCTTCCAAAGGTTTGTCATCAACACATAAATCTCTTAAAGTTTTCTCAACAATTTTTGTGGCTTTCCTCGGTATCATGGAAGCTTCATCCAATATAATTACATTAACTTCTCTTAATTTTTTTCTATCCAATTCCAATTATAAAAATAAGTGTTACGTGGGATTGTGGTCGATTGGGTAAACGCAAAATAATTACTCAGTAAGGACTATCAACTTTCTTTTATTATTCTTTATGACCGAGGGAAGAGCCAAGGGTAGCGTGGTAATCAGGAGGCACGTCTGCCAGTCTAGAAAGTCCCGAATCTTCTGCTTCTCCTCTCTGACCCGACTCTAGAGTTCCGCTTCTCCTTTCTCTTGGTCATACATCCCTATCAGAGGTGGTGGGGTGCGTACGTATTGGTATGCTATGTATAACGTACGCCACACGTCCGGGGCTCCGACGACGTCGTCCTCGACGGCGATTTTCCTGTATGTTGAGGGTAGGTGTTTGAGTAATGTTTGTGTTCTGTTGTTTATGTTGTACGCTTTTCTTTTTAAGGAGTAAAGAGGTAGTCTTTTTCTGCTGATCCTCGTTTCTCCTAAGGATTAGTTTCGCTGTGTTTTTAGTGTATACAATTTTTCTTGTTTATGTATGCGCTCTTTCCTCTTTTATAACATTTGTGCAAAATTGCAAAATGATTTTATGTACGAAGGTTACATTATAATTTTTATACATGGTTTTTTTTTCTTTACATATTTTATTTGTTGCATTTTCCCATATTGTGGGTTTGGTATCATATTCGTATAGTTACTTGTTCATAATGTGTATTTTATATGCTAATGTATTATCGTATCGTTCTTTAGACGTCTTCTCTTATATTTATACGCTAATCTTAAGTGAAAAATGATCACAATTTGGTAAGTAGTATATATATATATATATATATATACATATAAAAATTGATTTATATAAGTAAACATTAAAGAATTAAATTTCTTAAGAACTGTGTTGCCGTATATCTGATCATTTTCCAATAATATATGCATCAAAATATACATGGTAAGTGTATGCATTAAATTATGCAAGGTAGACATATTAAAATTATTGTCAAGGATATCGATGGCTAATGCGTTACTGCGTTCAATATACATTCTTAGGTTTTTTTTTGTTAGTGTTTTCAAGCAATTATAGGTTTTAATGTTAGTATGTTAGTTATTCTATTACTTTTTTTGGTAATATATGATCATTATTCTTCTTGTTATTCTAGCCGAGGATGTCATTGTAAGGCTTTAGAAACTTTTTTTTTTTAACTTTAATTGCTCGTTGATGGTTTGTTGTTGTCAGGCTGGTGGCTTTTGTTTGATGGCCATACGCTTCTGAGTTTGATTGTCGGCCTGTTGTACAGGTCTTAGATGTCCCTGCATTTGGATGACGATAGGTTCCCTCCTGGCTCCTTCTTGTTGTAATATTACCAGTCGTAGTGCTTTTATCTGGTGCGTCCCTACTGGTCTCAGAGTGTCTTGTACCTGTAATTATTCTATGAAAGATTAGTAGTGGAGCCCCTTATTAGAAGAGGCACTTCTATATTTGCTAGTAAGGAGAAAGAGAGGGCACGTCAAGTAGCTACAGTATTTCGCACTCAGCACGCTTGGGTTGTAACAATATGTATGTTGCTTTCTTTAATTAATCTCTTTTCTACGCAATTTTATTTGGCATACCTCCTTACATATGATATTACTTAACCTAATTCATTTCGATCCTTTATTACTTATTAATAGTCTTTTTTTTTGGAACTGCTTATACTATCCTATTATTATTGTCACAATAATTCTTATATGCTACGACGCTATTAACATAGTTTGTTTTAGTGGACGTTAGAGGATGTGTTGATTGCATAAGTAAATTATTTCACTTGCTTAATGTCTATTTATGACACTCATCAAAATTCTGATTTTTTTTTCAAAAGGAATAAAATAAATTGGTATGAGTCTGCGTGGGATTTAAAAGATATTCTTTTTTTTTTTTTGAGGGGATTGGTAAGTTGTTTTTTTTTCGCCTTTGTTGTTAGAGGTTTGGTATCATCTTAAGAAAATCTGTGTTCGATTCTTTTCTTCTGCTGACGAGTGCTCTTTTTCGAAGGTATGTTTGGTGTATCATCGATACTTTTCATTATCGTTTGGCGAGTTGTTAACGGTTTTCTTTTTTTTATCACTGTACATTTTTCTTACCATGTCGACTCCGATATTTGTTGACGATGGAGACTGCTGCTCTGGTTGTGAAGCTGGAATTATTTTTGGCCGTAGGTCGATTTATGGTTGCTGTGGGCCTTTCGTGATTGTACACAGGCGCATCTTGTTCAAAACGTTTAAACTGCTTTTATGAGACTTAACAATTATTGTCTTGAAAAGCTTTTTTTTTCTTTGTATGCATATACTTCTGATGTGTATATCGTTTTTTTTCACACTTTTTTTTTCTTAGTCTCGTTTACACTTATGATTGTTTTTTTTTGTTTTCAGAACTTCCAGTTCTTATTTTCTGTCGATAACTATTTATTCTGGTTCCAATAAACTAAAATCTGATCATACATTTTTCTTTATGAGCGAAAAGATTGTCGGTTTTCTAGTTTGAACGATGATTAACCTCCTTTTTTTCTGTTTTTTTTTTTTTTTTGTTAAGGTTGAAGGTAATTTAGGTAACTGGGATCATTCGTAAGGAAGCTAAGTAAGGGACTATAATTATGTGCCTGGTTCAAAAATTATTTGTATGCGCCATTATGTAACGAATGTTAATCGAAGTAATTAATAATCTTTCGTAATCTAAATTTTCGCGTTTCGCACTTTCTCTAAAATCTACTACTAACATTTGTGACGAGTAAGGATTAATTAACACATACCTTAAATATATTTGTCGTCTTTAATAAATCATGTTTTTTTTTTATTTTATTGTATTTCTTTTTTTTTTTAACAACACTTTCTTTATAATAATGATTAAAAAAAAAATTTTTTATGCTTAAGTTACATGATGTTACTTCGTTTTCTAATTCCACTATCGTTCTTGCAGTAATATTTATCTTTTAATTATTTTGTTTGTTTGTTATAGCGTTAAGATCACTAAATTTTGTTTTCTGCGTTCTATCATTGTTACTGGTTTTTTTTTTTCATTAAAAAGGTGATCATGTAAACTAACAAAATAGTTAAAGGGCTGCCAAATATAGACTTATTTATCGTTTATTAAGTTAATTGTTCCGCATGTTAGGTGTGCAGCCATTGTGCTGTTTTAAACATTTAATGAATTTTCTTTTCTTTCGTCTATTCTCGCGATGCACCTGAATGAGAGTGAAATTAATTTTAAAAATTTCAGGTGTACACATTCTTTTTTCTCTATCATTATTATTACAGATTTGTTACTATCTTCTACATATTGTAATTTTTTCTACTTTCATTTTATTCACTTATTTATCTATTATGTATATTAAATATCAAGTATGATAAATATTGTTTTATTCGTCGCGCGCCAGGGGCCGCGAAAAAAAAAGAATGTCTTAAGGGCTATTTCCTTATCTCTTTTGTTTCATTTGTTTATATAATCAAGTTGAATGTATTGATTTTTCATTTTGTGTAGTCGTTTTGAGTATGCAGGTTTTCTTTATTTTATCTACATATGTGGCTCCTCGCCTCTCTGTAGCTTTACGTTATGGGTTTTATAATCGATTTCCACAATCCCGTAGGGTCCCTTATATTGTGCGTCGTATTTGCCTTTTGACGGTTTTTTAAGGACAAAAAGGGACTCTCCTTCCATGAAAAGTTAGTATTGAGTTTCCTGTCATAATAGTTATTTGAGCGGAATTTAGCTTGCACCTGTTTCACGGCTGCTATAGTACGCATTTCCATTAGAGACTTAGCAATTTGTTCAAAATACTTGTCATACGTTAGATCATCTTGTAAACGCTTAAAACTTGATGGTATGCGAGCATTTCGTCCTAAAAGTAGTTCGTTAGGCGTGTATCCTGTACTCTTATGTTCTAAGGTATTGTATGCAATCATACACAATGGAAACAGTTCGTCCCATTTTTAGGCCTTATCGAGGTATGCTTTTAAATATTCTGCTAAGACATGATGTATGCGCTCTATTGCACCATTACTTTGGGGGTGGTAGGCGTTGCTCCCCATTTTGTCAATTTCAAACAATCTTGCGAATTCCTCCATAGTTTTGTTCATAAAGTGGGTTCCTCGATCCGATAATAATTTCTCTGGTGCGCCGAAATATGCTATGAATTTGTCGGTTAGCGCTCTTACTGTGTCATTGGCTGTTGCTTTCTGCACTGGAGCGAGGACGATATATTTCGTTAACCAGTCTTGAATTGACAGTATATGGGTGTTCCATTGTTTCGAAGGTTTATTCACAGGTCTGTAAAAATCAATAGATATTTTTTCGAATGGTCTACTCGGAGTATCTGTGATTAACATTGCTTGTTCTGTTTTTACTTGAACAATTTTCTTGGTTTGATAAGATTTACAACCAAGAACGAATCGCCTCACGTCCGGTCTAATATTTCTCCAATAAAAATCTTGTGCTATCCTATTGTAAGTTGTGTTTATGCCTTTGTGTCCGCAAACTGCAGATTCGTGGTATTCATTTATAACTTTATATCGCTGGTGGGCCGACGGTACTACAAGTGTATTTGTGTATGGTACAACCGCTACTTCAAGGTCTTCAAAAATTTTTTCCATTTGCTCCACTAAATATTGCCACTGGTTAATATTTAAAATCACTGGGTCTCTCACTATTCCTATGGTTTTTATTTTATTCGCCATTACTAGTGCTTACAGAGACACTAAGCCTTTTTAATGTCGTATTTCAGCGTAGTATCGTCAAAGTGTTTTTTCCCGTCTATACGTATCACGTGACTTTTCTTACTTTTAATAAAATTGCGTTACCAACTTCCTTAGTTTCATTGTTTAAATCCAATGGATTTATAGAGCCACGTTCATAGAGTGCGTCAATAATTTCGGTATTAGGGACACTGTCCGTTATTAAGTGAAAAGTTAAATTTGCCAAATATCTAAATAGGTGAACCGTAACTTTTTTCACTTTATCAAGTGGTGGTGGTCCTTATTCTGCTCTGGTTCACATGGTGGTAGTTCCTGAGGAAGCCTTGTTCTGCATGCTCTGTACTTCGCTAGGGCGCTTAAGTTTAATGTGTCATTGCTGATGTCACTTTCTGCTTCGCTTTCCGATTTTTACGAAGGCCTGATTTAGGTCGTTGCCTCGTTCTCTGTCGCTCTCTGGCGATTAACCGGACGAACCCTGCAAGTTGTGTCGATGGAGGCTCCAGTAAAGGTGAGGGTTCAGTAGCGGGTAAACTGCGTTTCTCATGTATTTTTCTCCAATACCATTTCCTCCGCTATCTTTTTCATCCTCCTGTGTCTCGTCAATTTTCTCATTGTCCGAAATTTGTCCTTATTCTTTACTTCTTGGCGGGTGCTTCTCTGGCTCAGCCTCTGAGCTGCTGCTGCCGTCAGGCCTCTTTTGATTATTATGGTATTTCTTTATTAGGGCTTGGTAGTGCTGATTTTCTAAAGATATACGTATAAATTTTCTGCTGTTATTACCTATAAAATGCTGATAAATAATCTCATCCGAAATCGCTTGCAAACGAATGCATATATTTTTATCATACTCTAAGGCATATATACGAGGTGTCTTCAAAAAGTACTCGGAATTTTAAAATTTCGTGGGTCCGGAGAGTCCGATTGTGAAATTTTTTTTTCTATTGTGTTAATATACAGGGTGTTTCGAAAATATTCCAGGAAAACTATATCACGAGAATAAGCTCGTCAAGACAAACAAAAAAGCTCTTTACCCAATTTCGATCCGATGTGTAGTTTTTGAGATATTGTCAATGTAGTTTTTGAGATATTGTCAACTAAAAATCTGTATAATCACTGTAAAAAAATACTTAAAAAACTCTTGAGGCCAGTTATGTTGTACAGAAATTCCTTGATTTTCAATTAATAATATCTCGAAAACTACGCATCGGATCGAAATTTGGTAAAGAACTTTTCTGTTCGTCATGACGAGCTTATTCTTGTGGTATAGTTTTCCTGGAACATTTTCGGAACACCCTGTATATGCTCCTAAAGTATGATAAAATTTTGAGCTATAATAACTGTTTACTTTATCTGTGGCAGCCAACAACGTTGGACGTGTTTTTCGAGCTCGGCGATTTTTGCTTCTTTAAACAATGGAAAAATTGAAGAGTCAAAGAATTTGTATTAAATTTTGCGTAAAAAATGTAACAAAGTGTGTGAACTGTTACAAAAAGCCTAAGGTAAGTCTGCTATGAAAAGAACAAGTGTTTACGACATGTATAAGCGTTTTCACGATGGCCGCAAAGACGTTGAAGATGACAAACGCTCCAGTCAGCCCAGCACGTCAATAATCGATGAAAATGTGAAAAAAGTAGAAAAAATGGGTATGAATGATTGCCGAATCACAATTACAGTAGTTGCTGATGAAGTTGGCATATCAATTGGTTCGTGTCAAAACATTTTTTTAAATGTTTTGGGCATGAAATGAGTGGCAGCAAAAGTCATTCCAAAACTGCTGAATTTTGGCCAAAAAAACAATCGCATGAACATCGCTCAGGAGCTGCTTAATGACGTCAACGACGATCCAAGTTTTGCATAAAAGGGTCATAACTGGTAGTGAAACATGGGTGTACGGTTATGATGTCGAAACCAAAGCACAATCGTCCACCTGAAAGCATTCTACGTCACCAAGAGCGAAAAAAGCACGTCAAGTTCGATCAAACTTCAAGGTTTTGCTCGGTGGGTTTTCTATGTAGTGCATCAAGCTGGCGTTTACGAGTCTTACGTTGTATATTTTGTGTTTCGTCCGTTTTAATAAAAGGCGTACTTGTAAGTATTACTTTTTTTAATTAGATAGAACGCAGCTTCTATACTTAATTTTTCGAACAGAATTATTTTTAAGCGTGTGTGGGTGTGCAAATACATTGCACCCACACATGCATACGCATTGACTTCATACCAAGCAAGTTCAAGCCTCTGTTGAAATTTATACTTAGTGCCTCCGTTAATAAAGAGCGCGAAGTGTAGGAAAGGAAAAATTTTTAAGATAGGAGAAAAAGGACGGGATTCGTTAAGTCCTCGATCGCTAGCTGGGACTCGTCAGTGTAGCGCGCTAGCGATCTAGCTACATACAAACACGTCTAGCACTTGCACTGATACGCGTATATAACCGTAAGGGCGAGATTAATATCGCGTGTAACAAGAGGCTTTTTATTTTAATTGTATGCCAGAATTAGTTCAAATTTAAATAAACTCCTGTACTACAACTTGGTCGATTATTCGATAGTTAATAGATAGAACGCGGCTTCTATACCCGATATTTCAAACATAATTATTTTTAAGCGTGCATGTGTACGCGATTACATTGCACCCACACATGCATACGCATCAACTTCATACCAAGCAAGTTCAAGCCTCTGTTAAAATTTATACTTGGTGCCTCTGTTAATAAAGAGCACGAAGTGTAGGAAAGGGAAAATTTGGAAGAAAGCAATAAAAAGCCAATTGTTACATGCTATATCAATCTTGCCCTCACGGTTATATATGCGTATCAGTGCAAGTGTTAGATGTGTTCGTATGTACTTAGATCACTAGTGCGCTACACTGACAAGTCCCAGCTAGCAATCGAGGACGAAACGAATCCCATTCTTTTTCTCCTATATTTCAAATTTTTCCCTTCCTACACTTTGCGTTCTTTATTAACGGAGGCACCAAGTATGAATTTTAACAAAGGCTTGAACTTGCTTGGTATAAAGTCAATGCGTATACATGTGTGGGTGCAATGTAATAGCACACACACACGTTAAAAAATAATTCTGTTCTAAAAATCTAGTATAGAAGCCGAGTTCTATATATTCACTATTAAATAATGAAACAAGTTGTAGTACGGGAGTTTAAATAAATTTAAATGAATTCTGGCATACGATTAAAATAAAAAGCTGATTGTTACACGCTATATCAATCTTGCCTTCACGGTTATATACGCGTATCAGTGCAAGTGTTGGACGTGTTCGTATGTAGCTAGATCACTAGCGCGCTACACTGACGAGTCTCAGCTAGCGATCGAGGACGAAACGAATCTCATCCTTTTTCTCTCATTATTAAAATTTTTCCTTTCCTACACTTCGCGCTTTTTATTAAAGGTGGCACCAAGTATGAATTACAACAGAGGCTTGAACTGGCATGATATAAAGTCGATGCGTGTGCATGTGTGGGTGCAATGTAATTGCACACGCACACACACGTTTGAAAATAATTTTTTTCGAAAAATCGAGTATAGAATCCGCGTTTTATCTATTATTTATTAAATATTTAAACAAGCTATAGTACGGGAGTTTCATTAAATTTACTTTTTTTTGCATATTGTCGCTTGCTGCAGTTGTCTGTATTTCCCCCTTTTACCTTTGTATTTGCAGTTTTTGTTAAGAGTTTCCGTGGTCCACGTCTTTTTTTTGTTGCGTTTCCTACTTTTAGTGTTTTATATCTTTGTAGTTCTGTCTCCGGCCATTCTGACTTCAAGTCCGCGTCACTTTCGTTGCTTGGCGTATATTCGCTTGAATTATTATTTCTCTGACGTTTTTTTTTTTTCACCTTGTTGTCCGACTTGTCTGAATCGAAAATTTCTATTTGATTCTTCCTGTCTTTTCTTATCATATTTTTCTCCCGTCTTGTGCGAATCTTGTATATGCTCGTTGGTTGTGCGTTCGTGTAACTAAATTCCTTTTTTTCCGGTTTCTTTGCAAGTTTGCTCCCTGCGCGGTAGTTTGCGGTTTTTTTCTCCTTCTTTCCAGGAAGCCACGTAGTTCTGCCTTTAGTCTTGTAGATCGCAGATTCGGGTTTTCGATGTGTGGAAATGTTTTAGAGGCTCGTGGTCAGTAACTACTGTAATTTTTTGTCCGTATAAGTACGGTCTGAATTGCTGTTTTACATAGACTATGGCAATCAGATCTTTGTCGTATGTTGGGTAGCGAAATTCGCTACCTTCTAGGCAGCGGGATGCATATTCGCAGGGGTGATCTTTGCCAATTTTCCCTTGACTTAATATTGCGCCTATAGCGTAGTCTAATGCGTCTGTTGTAACTATAAATGGCTTATTTATGTCCGGCGCTAAGACTAAGGGCTCACTGCACAGAGCGTTAACGAGAGTGTAAAATGCTTTTTGTTGAGGTCCCTGCCACCTAAATTCCGTGCCATTTCGTAAAAGTTTCAAGATTGGTTGTGCTATTTTTGCGTTATTTATATTAAAACGGCAGAACAATTCCGTGATTTCTAAAAATTGTTTAATTTTCTTTGCATTTGTGGTTCTTGGATAGTTTTTTACAGACCTAATCTTTTCGGGGTTTGTTTTTATTTGTCTGTTGCTGACTATGTGGCCTAATACTTTAGCTTCTTTTTTGATAAACTGACAAGTTTTTGGTTCTATTGTTATGTTGTTATGATTCAAACGTTAAACTTATCCTTTAAATCGTCTTTCGTGTTCTCCCAATGTTTCTGCGAACAGCATTATGTCGTCTCTGTATACTTCTACTTCATATCCTTGTAGGCCTGCTAGAGCCAGTGTTATTGCACGTACGAATATATTTTATGAATCAGTGCAGCCCATTATCATACGTTTGTATTGGTAGTGGCCATCTGGTCCGGAAAATGTTGTCTTATGAGCGTCTTTTCCATCTATTTCTACTTGAAAGAATCCCAATTTTAGGTCAACTACAGTTATATAGCGGGCAGATGCAAGATGGTTTAGAATATCGCTTTAAAATAGTAGTTGGTGACACGAACTAGCCATAATTTCGTTGAGTTGTTTAAGTCCAGTACCACTTTTCATCTCTTCTCCCCGTTTGGGCCCGCCTGCTTAGGTACTATCCATGTGTTGGAACTATCCAGAGACGTGGAGGATTCGATTATGCCCTGGTCTGCTAGTTTTTTCAACTTCTTATTTATCTGTTCCTTTAGAGTTATTGGATACCTGATTCTTTTTGCTACAATTAATTTGTCTGTCGTTGTAGGTATCTTGTGTTTTAAGACGCTAGTTGCTTTTCAAGGCTCCCCGTCGAGGCTGAATACCCAAGTGTTGAATTCTATTAGTTCACGCACGTGTTGTAGTTTTTTTTGGTTGCAGCCTGATGTATCTGCCGATTTTAATATCTTCTCAATTCTTTGTTCTTTATTAGTTACAACAAAATCGTTTTTGTTTTTAATCACTCTTTCATTTCCACTTTGTTTTTCATCAGTATTACTTGCTCTAAAAATTCTTATAATTACTTCCTGTAGGCCTTTTTCGTCGTCGCCATCGACGCTGTATGGCTCTGTCCCGCAAACTGTCTCACACTCTAACAAGTTTTCTTGAGAAATAATTATTCTTATTGATCTATCTGTAATATTTATCAATTTGGCGTACACTTTACCGTTGTCATTGTTTGCAATAAAGTTGCCGAATAAAATGCCTTCCTCTGATTCTTGCAGATGTACCCATCCTGTTTGTATATTATGACATTCTTCTTTTACGTACGCAAATATTATATGTCTCGATTTTGCGAGAAATTCAAACGTTTTTGTTTCCTTTAAAGGTATCTGGGCACCGTTCAATATTATAATATTACTTTTGGCGCATATATGGTCATTATGTTTTTTTAATAGGTCCCATCCGATCAGTCCTTTTACTTTTATCGGGAAGTCATCGAAGACTACCTGCAGAGTGCATATTATCTCATTTAGGGTTACGTTTACTGTTTCTGACGTGCATCGTGCTTCGTGTGTCACGCCGGTTATGAGCACTCGCTCGTTAAAATTATTATATAAGTCTTCTTGTAGCTACTCGTTTTATTAATAGATATTTGGGCACCCGTATTTGTGTAAAATGTCGCGCTTTCATTGTATATTGTGGGCTTTCTAGGCATACTGAAGGTGGTGTGTGTCCTGTACTTAATATATTTATTTCTACTTCCTCAAGTGATTTTTCGAAGTTATTGTTGGCATGTCCTTTTCTAACCCAGGGCTTTGAATTGATGGTAAAATTTCTGCTAAATTATAATTGTCATCTTTTTGTGCGACCGCAGTTGGCTTTATTTTATTAAGTTGCGCCAGCGATTTCTTTTGTATGTTGCCTGTGTCATGCATTGGCCGTATTATTTCATGCTGTGCTTTTTCGCTTGCGTCTACGTTATTTGTGAGGTGTGGCTCACTGTATAAATTTTCGGGTGACTCCCGCTCGCTGCACTTCGGCTCTGCTTCTTTTGCGGGCGCACTGTTTATATCTTTGCTTACTGCCAAGTCATGCTCGGCGCCTGGGGACTGCGACAAGCGTCTTGGGAGTTTAATGTCTCCGTGTGTACGTCATACGTTTTATCTTTAAGTGAGTCAGATATGTTGTTCGGTGGCCCTCCGTTTTTATAACTAGGATTTCTACCGCCGTAATTTCCATTATCATTATTATAATTATACCTGTTATTGTTGTATCGATTATCCTGTTG
>JAPYYV010028960.1:0-13862 GCA_030522625.1 Copidosoma aretas
TAGATACCGACGCTTCAGATCATGGTATAGGATCTGTTTTATCTCAGAATAAAGATGGTAAGGAGAGGGTGATAGCTTATTATAGTTGCGTGTATAGTCTATCAGAAAAGAATTATTGTGTAGCTCGTAGGGAATTATTGGCAATTATTGAGTCAGTAAAACATTTTCGTTGTTATTTATACGGAAAAGAATGTTTAATTAGAACGGATCATTCCGCCTTGACTTAGTTATTATCGTTCAAAGAGTTAGATGGTCAATTAACTCGATGGGTTGGACTATTAAGTCAGTACAAATTTAAAATTATTCATAGGAAGGGAACATCTTACAGAAACGCAGATGGACTGTCCAGACGACCATGCGAAGATAAATGCTGTAAGTACTACTACCGTGTTGAAGAAAAGTGTAAGGCAGATGATAAAACAGTTGGACGAATCGCTTTTGTTGAGAAAACAAAATCGGACTGGAATAAATATCAGATGGAGGATCCAGCAATAAAGATGATTATCGAAAATAAGAGAACTAACAGTCGACCAGATTGGCAGAAAATTGCACCAAAAGACGAATATACAAAAGTGTACTGTAGTCAATGGGACTCTTTGTAATTAAAGATGAAGTTTTATATAAGGAATGGATATCACCAAACTTGAAATCTAAAACTTTGCAATTAGTGATTCCAAGAAGGAAAATAAATGAAATTCTAAAGGAAGCACATGATACGCCAACAGGAGGACATTTTGAAATCAACAAAACACTAGAGAAGATTAGGAAAAAATTCTACCGGACCACTTGCAAGAAAGATGTTGA
This sequence comes from Copidosoma aretas, assembly GCA_030522625.1. Classification (NCBI taxonomy): domain Eukaryota; kingdom Metazoa; phylum Arthropoda; class Insecta; order Hymenoptera; family Encyrtidae; genus Copidosoma; species Copidosoma aretas. The sequence continues at coordinate 805 of JAPYYV010028960.1, forward strand.
AAATTGGTGTCAAACGTGTACAGTTTGTGTTGCAAAGAGAGGTCCATCAGATAAAGGAGTTAGTGAAATGAAGATTTATAATTCAGGGGTACCTTTTGAGAGACTTCAAATGGGTATTTTAGGGCCATTCCCAATTTCTTCATTAGGAAACAAATACCTCCTTGTTGTGGTAGATAATTTTACAAAATGGGTAGAAGCTTTCCCTTTGTCCAATATGAGGACAAAAACAATAGCTAAAGTTTTTGTTGATGAGATAGTTTGTCGTCATAGTGTTCCGTTAGAAGTACATACTGATCAAGAGAAGAATTTTGATTCGCGCTTAGTGAAAGAATCAACAGAAATTTTGGGAATTAGGAAAACACGAACTACATCTTTACACCCACAATCAAACGGTCAAGTGAAACGCCGACATCAGACTATTCTGAATTATTTGTCGAAGTTTGTAAGCGAAAATCAGAAAGATTGGGAATCTTGGATCTCACTATTTTTGTTAGCTTACAGATCTTCCAAACATGCGATGACCGGATTTTCTCCAGATGAGATGTACACTGGCGACGACTTACGGCTCCTGCTAGATCTGATGAGAGGACCTCCTCCGGATGATCACGCTGAAGTTTCATCGCCTGAGAATTATGTACAGAAGCTAAGAAATAAAATGGCAAAAATTCATGATATGACAAGAGCAACCATGGCTATAACATCTAGCAAGATCAAGACCCATTATGACAAACGAGCGAGACAAGTTGATTTTTCGGAAGGACAAAAAGTTTGGTTCTACAATCTACAAAGAACCAAAGGAAAGAGCCCGAAATTGCAGACTAACTGGGATGGTCCGTTTGAAGTTGTCGAGAAGATCAACGATGTTGTCTACGCCATTAGGAAATCACCAAAACACAAGACGAAGATCGTACATGCGAACAGAATTGCGACTTTCCACGAAAGAAAGTCATCCTTACTACTCCGCTTCGGTTTTATTTTGCGTGGTTCATTTTTCCGAAGACGTTGGGCAAATGCCGGAGTAGGGACGTAAAATGAGATCCACGAAGAGTCATTCCTTATTTCGTGTCAAGGATTAAACTGTGTACCTTCCACATTACCCTGAAGTGAGATACGTACTTGGATGAATGAGATACAATTGGATTGAAGATGTTTGGTAACTTGGCAGTGGAGTCAAAGTAGAAATTTCAAGTCCTGCAGCTGTGATAGAAAATCTGATTGTAGTTGGATTTACAGTTGGATGCAATGTACTTGATGACTTGGCAGGGGTCAAGTAGGAGTCATTTTTTATCCTGGAGTTACATCAGAAGAAGATAGTGACATTTTGGAGTGTTTTTTTGCGTATGGTTTTGTGATTGTCGGGACGACAATCTGAAATAGGAGAGGGTAATGTTGGGCACACTGTTTAAAGGCCGAAGAATGTATGAATTGCCGCGCTTCAAAAGTATTGCTATTCGTTGCTAGGTGTTGTTTTGTTGTTGAAAAATATTAGTCAGTCGAGCTTGTAACTTCGAGCTGTTTACTTTTGTTCGTTTCTCTCAATAAAGTTTCGTTTCGTTTCTATAAAATAACGTGTTTCAATTGTTACTCGCAATCGTAACAATATTTTCAACTAATAAATCTTATTTTATCATAGAAGAAATCTAATAATTTTATTCTAGATTAATTATTGCTAATTTTCATAATAGAAAATTTCCTTTGGTGAACTACTGAACACTGCAGCTAGGGCAAGCGCGGGCAGGCTTACTGCAAGAGACGTATCGTGACACCAGTATATATGTATGCTGAAAAATTAGACGCGTGCTTACGCTGTGAGTTTTCTCGCCATGGCTCATTCCCCTTGCCGTTTCAGATTAATTGGAAAAATATGATACTAAATTTTGCGTTGCGCTACATGCTACTTACGGTAGCCTCATATGTATAGGCTAGATAAATCAATGCTATATTTACAAATTATTGCCCGACATAAAAGGAAATGTAAACGGTGTCAATTAAAATATAATTCCACCCAGCGCATACGTTGACGTGTGCATGAACATGTATAATAATGTATATAAATTAGAATAAAGATTGAGGTAATTAAATTCAGTACGACACAACACACATGATATATGTGCGTACAGATAGCAGCAAGGTTTTTTCCTTGCGTGTTTGTTCTCTCTCTTCCTCTCCTTTTATGCTGTGAACTTAAGCTATATATTAAATACTGTACTGCGCAGTTATTGTATAAATTTTTGTTTGAGTTTTCAAAAAGGAAAAATTTGTGCATCGAAATATTAAATTGGTAAAATTATAATAGAATAAAGTTGGATTACATTAACTAAGTTTCCATTCGAATAAATTGGTATGTAAATCGGAATATCTCTCCTAAAAGAATCAGTTACACGTGAATATCGACAGAATAACTCTCGATCTGATTGGTTGAGACTAGCTGAGAGCTGGAAAATTTAAAAAGATTTTGAAAAATTGAATGAAAAGGAATTTAAATTAAAAAAATGAAAACAAACTTTTATTAAATAGCTAATTATTTTATGTTTCTTGTAAAATAATGGAAATTAATCTGTTTGGTTGATAGTTGGGGGTTGGCGAGCGAAGCGTGCAGAGGGCGGAGCCCCCTAGTGTGATAAAGGTACTGCTTTCTCTAGTTGTTGTTCGCCAATAATAGTAGCTATCTCAAAATAAGATATTCTGTAGTCTCTGGTTGTTGTTTGCCAAGACAAACAGTCCAATCTACGAGCACTGCATTCTCTGGTTGTTGTTCGCCGAAAATAGTAAACTGCTAATAAAGTACATACAGGTATAATTTTAGATATACAGTTTCATCTAAGGAAACAACAGTTATTAGAGGAGTGACAGCTAGAAAAGGTCAAAGAAATAAATCAAATTGATTAAATAAAATACAAGGTTTCTAAGAAGGAAGTACCGATCGACCAGGGCTCAGCCTTCAGACGACTTGACCTAAATACTGATGAGTCCCAAACTTAAAGGCAATTGCACAGAAAAGAGTAGCAAAGTAAAAATTTGCTATTTGCTCTTTGGTTGTTGTTCGCCGAGACACACAGTCGAATTTAAGTGTACTATATTCTCTGGTTGTTGTTCGCCAATAATTGTAGCTTGTACCCAATATACAGTAAATGAAAGATGGTTTCACTTTCAGAAGAAACAATAAAAACTCGAACATTAAGTACTTGACAATAGAATGCTAGACAAAAAAATGATTGCGAGTAAAGGCAGCTAGATGAAACAGTTGAAAAATTGTATTGGCAGTACAAACAGTATTAAAGATAGGCTAGAAGTTAAAAATTCAAAACTGCAAATACTAATTCAGGAAAACGAAGAACAGTTAGACAGGGTATTACGTATATGATAGGCAAGTAAGGAAATAAAAAGATAATTAAAGATAGATAAAAAAGAATTAGATGCAAAACGAATGATAAAGTACTACCGAGCCAACAGTTTGACACGGCGAAGTTAGAAAAAGACAAAGTTAGAATGAAAAATGTAGTAAATAAAATTAATTATGTTATAATTCTAGAGTAGTTCACATCCGTTATTCAAAGAAACTCGTTTATAAAATTATATATTGAAGAATACCAAGGAGTTATTATCAGTTGGAATGGGAAGAAAATTATATAAAATTATTAGATACAAGTTGGATAGAACGTAAAATAAAATGCTGTTTGTCAATGAACTTATGATATTGAAGCCGAAGATACATTCTTTGAAGCGACTGTTGGTAACTTATAAGTCATTGGAGATGCCTAATTTATAAACAAAAGCTCGACTGACAACAACTCATCAGATCTGTAAAAGACAAAGCTAGATGATAATGGTCAAGGTCATGGTCATAGTACAATTTCTCGTAACTCAAACAAAATAAGAAGCTGGACAACAAAGGTGACTCCATGACTTTTACTTGAATAATAAGTTAGAACGACTTACTTGATGCCACAAAGTAAGTGACTGATTTATGACTGGTTTTAAGATGCCAAATGAAATAAAGAACTTTAATATAATTTGGGCAAACAATGACAATCCGGCAATATTAAGATTGAAGGGAGCTGGAAAGGTTAGCGGATATGAAATTAATGATGAATTGCTCAAACTGAAATTCTATAATGCAGGCTAGATTGTTAGTAGAAAATGCAGTCTCTTTGATACCATTTTTTTTAAATAGTTGAACCTACAAAGATGATGAAAGAATAAGAGTCTTTGATCTGTTGTCAAATAAAACATTGTTGTCAATATATAAATCTTCTTATTGGATTGTCGAGTTAGAAAAGGATAAGTTTGATGAAATGATTGAATATGCATATTAAACATCGTTGCTAATATGGCAACTGAAAAACATAGAAATATGTCTGTTAATAAATTAGTCAATAAGAAAAATAGAAGAGTTAGAAGCTAGGAAAGAAACTGAATTAAATGAATCATAGATATATGACATAAAGCAAACGAATGATTGAACACTTACAGAAAATCAAAATCTTACGAACCCAGCTCTAAGTACTCAGACCTTTGTGGAAATTTAAATGATAGGGAAAATTAATGATGTAAATGATTTCGGTTGAAGAAACACTGGAAGTTAAATAGATGCATTGGATTTAATATATAAGATATGAAGATATAAATTTATTCAAAATTTCAAGACGATCGTAAATAAAGTGATTTCGGCATCAACGTCTTTAAGGTACATATCTGTGGCTTCCCGGAAAAAAGGGTCCACTCGCAGTGATTTCGAGTAAATTGCATTTTAATGTTTGATCGCATCTGTAAGATCAGGGCAATCAAATTGGAATCCAATACTGGGCTGACAAGTAAAGTGAAGTAGAAGAAACATGTTTATACTGTTTTGCGCGAATAAAAATTTTTCACGACCGTGAAAAGCCGGAAAATGCTTCAGCTATCCTCTTTTTCCGGAAACTTTTTAAATTTTCGATCCACATCTCTCGGGCAAAGCGTTTCTTCTTCTAGAGGTGCTGTATGATAAGAAACTACCTTTGAAAAAGCGACTCGGATCTCAGACTTTGTTTTTTTTATTTTTCAAAATTATTAGTTTCTTTGAATTTATAAACAAATATTTTTATTTTTTTTAATGTTTCGTTCATAACTTTGCTTAGAAAGGTCGTAGAGAGGCGATAAAAAAAATGGAATGCTTGAAAAGAGCTACAATTGTTGTTTTTTAACCGTCCAAAAAGATAGATTCCATCAGAAGTTAATATCATTTCAAACTCGGGAAAAAAGTTAAATGGCTATAATTTGTTAATTTTTTAGCTTCTTTTGACTGCAACTTTTGACCCTGGTTATCTTTTTTGACGCCCAAAAAAAGAAATTACAGCTCTTCTTGCAACTTTTATTTCCGTTTTTTAAACGACTCTCTACGAGCTTTTTGAACAAAGTTACGGGCAAAATAAATACATTTTTGACGAATTATTTTCTAATTTTTTTTTACTATTTCGCGCATAACTTTTCTTAAGAAGGTCGTGGAGGGTCGTTTAAAGAAAGAAAGTAAAGGTCGCAAAAAGAGCTACATTTTTTTTATTCGTCAAAAATGATGGTCATGGTCAAAATTTATAACTTAAAAAAAACTCGAAAACCAACAAATCCAATGAAATCTTCGTTTCGTTAACTACCCCAAAGACTTTCAATGATCATAACTTTTGATCATTACCACCTTTTTTGACGGATAAAAGATGGAATTCTAGCTCTTCTGAAGCAATTTCTTTTCTTTTTTTAAGCGACTCTCTACGACCTTTCTAAGCAAAGCTATAAGCAAAAATTTAACCCCTTTTACCGGGTACAACTTTGTTCCCGATTGGACTAATCCCCTTTTAAATTCTTCGATATCTCGCAAAATAGGTCGACTTAGCTTATGGGACTTTTTTACATGTAAAGGACTGTATTAGGATGTAAAATCCACTGCTAACTCGATTTTTTTCAAAAAATGGACTTGATCCCCCTTTCCTGGAAGCCACAGACATATACCTTTTTTTTGTATATTATAGTGTCATACGTCCTTTCTTTTGTGGCACTCGACACTTGGGAGAGGGATGGGAAAGGGATGGTAGGGGGTAGGGGGAATTCGGTGCATTGCCTGAGTCCTGACCGGGTGTCTACGTACAAACACCAGGACTAACTCCTGCACACCTCCCGCTCACGTTGTCCCCCTAGGCAAACGACGAGACTCGAACCGAGTCCCACCCATTACATGCCCACACACTATACTTGATTCCGGAGATCGACGAAACTGCAATTCTACCGCTGCGCCACCGTGCCAGTGAGATATATACCTAATATTTGCTTTTAAGTTATAGATATATAATCACAAGACACTAACGACACAAAAAGCTTTAAATCTTCCATGTAAGTTATAGATATCTTCAATACGCAAGCATCTTATGACGTCAATTTTTAGCAGCCTTTTTTTAGGATTGGATTAGTTGTACCGGTAATCAACGTCGATGGACACACTGTAGATGATGAAAAAAAGGAGATACATAGCCACAACATTTTGCGAAAGGTTATGTTCTGCGAAAAAGGACAAAGATTTATTATTTGTAAAGACGATTCACTGTATTTTTGAAGAGTGATGCTAAACAAGTTTAACTTATCTGATTATCCAGTGGTTCTAATTTTTCTGTTGATTTTTATTCCTTGAGATTGTCCATCAGCAAAAACCTCATCCCAGGAAGTAAAAAAAATTAGAAGACGTTTGACGTTTCGTGTTTCAACAAACAATCGAAATACTGAAGCTATGTGACACGCGTAAGTGTATGATTTGAATGTATCAGTGAATGTTTGTTCATACGCGAATTGTCAGGCGACTTGAAAAATTTTTCAATCCCAGTGTCTCATTTTTTGGTGTAAATTAATTTTAAGGAAGTATAAAAATTAGAGTCACTGGATAATCAGTTAGTTAAACTTGTTTAGCATCACTCTTCAAAATACAGTGAATCGTATTTGGGGTCGTACCCAAATGCCGTGGACAGTTTTAGGGGGAGAGCTACCAGTGGCTCAGTGGTAGAGCGTTTGCCTTCCGCCTGGAGCGTTTGCCTCTACTGGCGGGACCACTGTGGAGTGTTTTCTCTACAAGTCCCATTATCACTGTGATAGCTCCTGACTCTTCGGTGTAATACCGTACCGTCGTAGTCAGTAATAAAAACGGTACCACAGATTTAGAAACTCATACAAAGATTTAATATGGCATACCGGAGTCACAATAATAAGTGACCCAAGGCCAACAAATACAGACAAGACAAGACAAGACAAGACAAGACAAGTTTTAGGGGGAGGGGGGGCAGGCAATAAGTTTACGTATTACAAAATACTCTTTTTTTTATTCTATAATATTAGCTTTTAAATTATTTTTTCCCAATAGTTGAGATACAAAATTTTTTTATTTTATTTGGAGTCACTTCTCTTTAAATCCCACTATGCCTTTTGTTAGTTGAGGCATTCTTCGATCAACATTGCTGAATACTTAGCGCTACTAAGATTATAAAATTCACAATTGTAGACCCTTCAGAGATTCCCAAGGAACCAACGTCAGCTCCTATATGTACCCATTATCAGAGACATAAAAGCTTGGGTAGCTGAAGGAGTTCCGTTCGTTGAAGACGTTTAAGATGTTTTTTAACTAATTTAACTAAATATTTATATTAATACTTATTATGACTAACGTTACATGCTTTGCTTAAAAAATGGACACTTTAACATAATACAAACATTAAAATATCTCAATATTTAATAGTTATTAATTAATAGAAGTATTATTTACAATTTTCCTTCGAAAATGTAGAAAAAAAGTAAGTCAATGTAACTTTGGGGTGGAGGGGAAAATTTCCAATTCACACAAAGTCCACACGGGGCAGGAGGGGGGGGGGGGGGGTCGAAAAATCGAAAAAGTCGTCCACGGCATTTGGGTACGACCCCCCAAAGAATAAATCTTTGTCCTTTTTCGCAGAACGTAACCTTTCGCAGAATGTTGTGGCTATGAATCTCCATTTTTTAATTATCTACAATGTGTCCATCGACGTTGATTACCAGTACAACCGATCTAATCCTAAAAAAGGCTGCTAAAAATTGACGTCATAGCACGCTTGCGTAATGAAGATACCTATTACCTACATGGAAGATTTAAAGCTTTTTGTGTCGTTAGTGTCTTATGATTATACATCTGTAACTTCAAAGCGAATAATCGATATATATATATTATACCTAAAGCATGTCTCCTCTCCTTGATTTCCATTCTTTCCTCAGTATTGAAAACATTGTTATTATCTTCTGAAATGTATTTTTTCCACTTTTGTAACCTATATTAGGGAATAAATTCTGTGTGAATTTTTTTCTCAAGCATACATGCCATATTGTATTGTGTTGATCAAAAATTTGATGATTGATCCATTTAAACATGTGCAATTTAATGGTATTCAATGTAATTATTTTCATGGCCACGCTTGAGCAAAAATTTGCCAAAGATTTACTCTGGAAAAAAGTGAAAAGGCGATTCATTGATTTTTGTGGCCAAGCTTGAGCCAAGTTTTGCCAAAGATTTTCTGAGAAAGCAGTAAAAAATACGATGATTTTACTTTCATAGCTACGCTTGAGCAAAAATTTGCCAAAGATTCAACCTGAGTAAAAGTGCAATTGCATGTAATACCGCCTCTTTATATCAGTACGGAAGTCAATTTTTTATTTTCAAAAAATAGTGGGAAAATGATGGATACTGGTCATTAGCCAGTTTTTTTTCCATAATTTTGCAAGGATGGCAATCATGGATTTGCCAAGAAAATTTTCTCATCATTAACCAAACAAATAATTTAGACGCGGGATGCCCCTAGTTTTTGATATTTCGTTAGTGGCTGTGTTAGCTTGATATCAAGCTGGCGCACCACCGATTTCTCGGCTTTCTGACGCAGTTACAAAATCGGCTTCACTGTCACAATTCAGCGGCAAATTATGCCGTTGGAGCCATATTTGTAAGTGTCCAGGGTCTTATGATTTTGTTAGTGGCTGTACTAGCTTGATGTCCAGCCAGCACGCACCTAATTTCTCAGCTTCCTGGTACCGCAGCAAATTTTGTTTTGACGTCACAAATTAGCGGCAAATTATGTATATAGTTTGAGGTAGGTATTTCCAACATTGAATATAGTTCCTCAAAAGTTAATGGAATCCGAAAGTATTAGTTGGTAGTCGTATTGAAGCTTTTTTTTTTACTATTGCAAAATTCCATCGTTACAATACTGTACAAAAATCCAGAAAATCGGATTTGTGTGTTCGCTTCGCTTAGCTAAACAATACTGAGTAATTGTAGAAAATTTAAATTCAGCGCAGTGAAGTAGTAACCGATAGATAGTAAAGTAAATAAACATGTTTACAATTTTCATCGTACTATCAATCTACAGGTTTGGTATATATTTTGGTGCTCTGTTAATTTCATTACAATCATTACACTGCCAGTCTAAAGCCTGAATAAAGTTTGACAGGAAAAATTGTTCGCTCTCTCTCTCTATCTACCGACAGGCCACGTCGGCCACGATTTCAGCCTACTTCCCAACTCTATCAGTAATATCTCTATGTTTTGAACTCCATGCAGTGGATCTCTCTTCGATTATGAAAGCAAAACTCTACAAACAGCGCATTATCTGCTGCTTGTAGAATCTAGTAATGAAAAAAAAATTTGAAATTATGTAAGCACTTATAAAGCTGTCATTACTATTGCCTTGTATCTTAAAATTTTCATCATATAATACTTACCTCTGTTCAGAGCTCTGCGCGCGAGTGTCTCAAAATCAGAAAAGCTATCAAGCAGGTAGCTGTAGGCGTAGCTAGGCTCAGTCGCTATTTCACGGAGCTCGTTGACGTTCCCTGTTCGCACACCAAAGGTGAATATCATCACGCCCTTGCTTTTCAGTAATTTTGCGGCATATCGGGGATCTGGACCACTGCTTAGCCCGTCCGTTACTAAGAATATTACTTTCTCTGCTCCCACACGACTGCCCTCGAAGATTTTCTGTTAAATACGCAAATATCTTTATTCAAGTATTTTTTAATTATTTGAAATAAAACATTTCTTTTATTTCATCGTATAGCAGAGTAATGAATAATTTTATTTTCGACAATATTTTTTGGTACTTGCTGAGGGCAGGTATAAAAAAATTGTAATGTTTATAATTTGACTGTTACTGTGAAAAAAGTGATGTTGACAGCAAAGAGGTTAAGTAAAAGAACACCTCTACCATAGTGCTCGATTAATGTATAAGTTAATTATTTAAGTTATTTATGACTCGATAGGGCAATCATCAGATTTTTTGGGTTGATAAATCTCAATAGGGATTCAACATAAAATAATTCATTAAATACATCAGGAAGCTTATTAAAAATAGAGATGAATTTTGATGTTTTCAAAATAATGAAAACTGATAAAGAATAGTGTAACGAGTTAAAAAGTTGCGTTACATACTTGACTATATCGATTGATGGGTACCTATATATGCTAAAAATACTATCACTTAAGGGAATAACGTCATGCATGATTTAGTGAACTCTCTGTATTCGTTTGTTTTCATCATAATGAAATAAGAAAAAACACGTGCTCAGTATTTTTTGGGGATAATGACGACAATATTGAGCAAGAATATTTCACTGATTTAGAACGTCTAGCTGTTTGACCACATTCCCTCATTAGATACTAAAATAATACTGGAAGATTTTAATGCGAAAATTGTTAGGGAAGTTACTTTTATATAGAAACTATCGGAAAAGAAAGCTTTCATAAAACTAGTAATGATAATGGTATTAGGATCATTAGTTTGCGGTACGAAAAACCTTATAGTCGAGTGAATAAGCCGGAAAATACTATAAAATCTGTAAAAGTGGGGGAACAACATCGATTTCAAAAATTCTTGTTGGTACTTGTTCCTTAGACTTTCACGAACATTAATCATCACTAAACCTTGAACTACCTCGAAAACTGAATTAATTAGGGTGATTTACCACCCCCATTCATACCCATGAATAACAGTACTGAAAATTCGTGTAAAATTCATAATTTTGACTTGGAAATCATCTCTCGTGAGTTTTTGCTGTCGCTGATCATCAACCCGAGGTCCATTTGTGTATGGGGGTGGTCTCTACTCCTAAACATCCACCCCCGTAGATCGTGATCAGCGATTTTAAAAACCCCAAGAGACGAGTTTCGAGCCAAGATAATGAATTTTACACAAATTTTCAGTACTGCAATTTATGGGGGTGAATTCGGGTGGTAAACCATCCTAATTAATTCATTTTCCGAGGTGATGCAAGGGTTAGTGGTGATGAATATTCCTAAAGGTCTAAGGAACAAGTAACAACAAGAATTTTCAAACTCGGGGCTGTTCCCCCACTTTTCCAGTCTTTTCGGCTTATTTACTCAACTATTACTGTTAAGCACATGTTTTAAGCTCACAGACATGCATAGAGTAATGTGGACGTCCCCCGATGAAAAGACCAAAAACCAGAATGACCACATCCTGATGGATAGAAAACATTACTTCAACATTCTGGATGTCAGAAGACTTTGAGGAGCTGACAGCACCACTGGACATATTTAAGGGCATGCATATGCTCTACGGTACCGACTTACCTCGATTGCAGTTTCCCAAATTACGTCGTGAAAACTGATTTAAACGATTTTTCTGTTTGGTAATCCGTTAGTTAAATAAAAATGAGTAGCGGAACGCCTTCATTGTCAAGAAATATAGAAATTAGCAAATTCACTTTTTCGGTAAAGAAGTTGCAGAAAAACGATATATATAGGTATACTACGTATATGCTATATATATGCTCTGTGTACAAGTAATAACTTTTTATTTCTTAGTTCAGTCTTTTTCACAGTTTTAAACAATGAAAACAATGAAACATTGAAAAAAAACATCAGCCTCCTCTTTGCTGGTGAAACACAAATAAAAACCCTAAAATAAAATAACATATATACAAAGAAATTTGTTTTTTAAGCTCCTACTGTGAATCACCAAACGATAAATATATTTATCTGACTTTAGAGCATCTAAAAATTATATCCTATTTATTTACGAAGTGGACAGTCCTCTGCAAATAATATTTTCAAAAGGTATACTATTATGCGTAAAATAATATTTTCAAAAGGTATACTATTATGCGTATTGGGAGCGAGAATGACATGTGCTGCCCTCGTTTCGGGGGAATCTCCATGCTATATCTTATGGCAAAAAATTAGTTAAAGCGGCCGCCGTTGGCATTCTGGGGGGAACGTCCATAAGATCACATGTTAAAATGACAGTCAGCGCCATTCTCCCCTCCAACTTCATTCTCGCTCCCAATACCAGTATAAACAGTTACTGCATGCCCTATATAGCAGCAGACAGCTTGACTTGGCCATCGTCTGCTGATAACAGAGCATATATATAGCATATACGTAGTATACTTATGTATATCGTTTTTCTGCAACTTCTTTACCGAAAAAGTGAATTTGCTAATTTCTATATTTCTCGACAATGAAGGCGTTCCGCTACTCATTTTCATTTATGGATGGTCGGGAGTTGTATTAAAATGCAGAGATCACCATAAAACTTTGTGAATTTGTTCTTTAAAGTGTCCTGAATCACCATGAATTTTTTCAGTATTTTTTATGGGTCATTTTTTGAAATAAATTAATGTCAAAGAAAGTGTCCTGAATCACCATGAATTTTTTCAGTATTTTTTATGGGTCATTTTTTGAAATAAATTAATGTCAAAGTTGAGCTCTTTAACATTACGTTCTTATAGGACTTAACCTCAAATCAACCTTTGACATAGACAAAAAACTTTTACAAATGCAAAGATATGAAAAAAATACATATCTGTTCATAAATTATTATTTTTACAATCGGTGAGTAACATTTCGAGCCACGTTATGGCGCATTTCAAAGTAAATCAATGCAAAACGTGAACGAAATATCGAGTTAATAGGCTGCGGGAGGAGGTACGCGGTAAGGGGGGTAGTGCTGCGCAGGGCCGGGGACGCCCCTTTCCTCACCCCTCAGCAATGATACTCCCGACCATCC
>JAPYYV010028961.1:0-10891 GCA_030522625.1 Copidosoma aretas
ATTAAAATAATCAACGGTTGGTGCTTTGAAAAAACTAATGGAAAAATACCAGAAATAGTACAACCAGGTAAACATAGTTGAAACGGGCTTTGAATTTGACCAAAATTTTCGTTGAATAATTTCAAACCCTCCGTTTAAAATTTTTTAGATAATCTTAACCATTCTATAAGAATGATTCTGTTAAACGCAGTGTTTTTTAAAGGGAATTGGTTATTTAGATTTGATGAAGAAGAAACAAAGCTAAAACCTTTCTACGTTGATAAAGAAACTATTATTCAAGTTCCCATGATGTACAATAGTAACGACTTTTACTATAAATATTTTGAAGAACTGGATGCTACAGTGATTGCTATTCCATATGAGGTAAACGTATTTGTTATTTTTAAATTCAATTTTTTGTGCAATGAACATACATGGATTTATATGTCACTTTATAATACAGACTTGCACATGGTAATAATAGTACCTAAAGCAATAGATGGCATAGCGAATATTGAAAAAAATTTGGAGAAAGTCACTCTAGAATATCAGCACTTTAGTAATGTTGAGAATATTCATCTTGAACTACCAAAATTTAAAATTGAATCATCGCATCAATTAACGAATCACTTGATGAAGGTAAATTATTTTTGTATTCATGTGTCTGGCCGCAGTGGCACCAGAATATCGTATACGTGCGAAGGCCAAAGGTAACGAAGCCTACGAATCGTTCATGTATTGTCGTTTGAGGTGAAGCCATTACACGGACGATCTGAGACTTTCTATACTTTACCGGCTAATAGATGCGCAATTTATTTTTTGTATCATGAAGAAGAGAACCAAAAATTATAATGGTTACAAATTATTTTACAGTTAGGAATACGCGATATTTTTACACAGGAGGCAAATTTTAAGGGTATTTCTAATGAAAACATTCGCGTTTCTCTTGTCCTGCAAAAAGCATGTATCGAAGTTAATGAAAAGGGAAGTGAGGCAGCAGCAGTAACTGGTAAAATTGTTGTATCTAATGATGAAATTCTTTTAAACCATCTAATAAAATATTTTTTGCTAGTAATAGTAGCATACCAGTTTTTCAATACATTTATTACAAAACTGTTTCGCCTTTACAGCTAATCTAACAATAATTTTTTGTTTCAGCTTTAGAATGGACAATTGTGTCTGCCAATTACATGGACAGTTATAAGACGGTCATTGTTGATAAGCCCTTTTTGTTCAAGATCATGCATAAAAATGTAGCACTATTTTCTGGACGTATTTCAAATCCTCTGATTTAAATTGATCTTTTTCACTTACTCATAGACATGGGTAAATTTTATACGTTTTTTAAAAGATTTTAAATTTATTTCTGAAAACATCATATCTAAATGTACGGTAACTGTACTGAGTAAATTTTTTTTAACAACGAATACATGTTTTTATGAGTTTTTAATTTAAATATTGTTGATGATGTAATTAAACTTCAGTTTTTTCCACAAAATAATATATTTTTTTCTTCTTGGGTCGAGAAACAGGTGTAGTAGTTGTTTTATCTTACTAAAGTTAGAGGCTAGTTAACGTATCTCCATTTATCTATCATACTATCAGATTATATTGTGTAGCAAATGTGTTTCAACTTATATTGAAATTCGTCTATTTTATGATGCACTCGTACAGTTAACGTGCAAAGTAACTCTTTTTTGGCGTGAACAACTCACCGCATGAAAAGTTATCAACCATATAAAGATATCGTGACGAGTTAAAAAAATTTTACCTACAAATTGCAAGGAACCATGGAAATTTTAATAATTTTTAGCGTTATATGAAGAGCTACATCTCTGTGATATGGTAATATAGACGAGTATCACTTGTGTAAACACTACATTACAGCCAATTACTCTTTCTACACGTGCCAAAATGAATGATACGTCACCCAAGCTCTAATTGCTCTTGGATTAAAGTTGAAACTAAGATTGTTGTGGAGTACTTTATTATTATAATTTGTAACCGCCGCTGGGTAACAACTTAATTTAACAAAGGTAATTGAAGGATGAGTGCTCATACATGACGAGTATATGGGTTGGTGAAAAATAAAGACCGTATGGGTCGGTCAAGAGCACTATATATTCGATGGACAGTTGCCAACAGATCTCTAACAACAGAATCGTTTATTTGAAAAAAGCCCCCCTCGAGTAGTTGCATTGTGTTTAATTGTTGTCAGCGTTGCTCTCACTCGAATAATAGATGTGCTCACACGGTACTAACGATTAGCACATTCTGCAGAGAAGACATTTGGTTGAAATAATGAGTGACTATAAGGTTGCTGAAAATACCTCCGAAAGGACAGAACCCGTGAAGATCGCGAAGTATAGGCTCGCATTTTTGCCCTGCAGCTCAATTGAGCTTGACACGACACCTTTCAAACAGCGCGATAATCGAAATGACAAAAGTTTCCTCCCTAATTTCCAATTTCATCCCCTCACGTGCCACGCGACGCTTCGGCCATACGTTTCCCCCGGGTTTTTTTCCGCACATTAGACAGCGCCGCATAATCAGTCATCTCGTTATCCAGTTAGTAAATTAATTTTCCCGCCCGGATCCGCGTACCGGTGGACAGCGCGAAACACATTGCACTTTTGCTGGTCGGGGCCGAGTTTGCGACTCGCGATATGGAAGGAAAAAAAGAAGGGCTGGGAGCGCGCGTGGTAATTCCACATTGCTCTCCCCGTATACTCCTTCTCCCTCCGCCACGCGTGGGGTCGGAAACGTAGGAGTTTCGCAACTACAAAAAGGAAACATTCCACGCGGCGCACGTGAAACGTAGCGACACGCGCGCAGAGCCTGCCTTCTAATTACTTGGCTGCTGCTGCCGCTGTTGTTGTTGTGCGTTGTATCGCGGCAGATGGGTGCGTGTGTTTTTTTTTTTTTTTTGTATTCCTTGCGTATGAGAAATTCCCGCTCTAATTGTACGTTTATTGTCAGTGGTGTGTGAGTGTGAGTGTTTGTACGACTGATGCCATACGTTTAATCGAGAAAGAAGTCACAACACATGTACATGTGGTTTATAGCAAATACACCATAGGTACATATGCACGATGAATGCATGTATCATCGTCGCGTATCGGCGACCGTACTGAATGTACAGCTCATCGATACATGGGCAAACAGAGCCTTTTGGAGAGGGAAATGGCGAACGTTTCGGAATAATCTTAATCAAAGTTAACGAGACCTGATGATGCCACTGCTCTTGCTCCTACTACTATTGCTCTGAATTTCGGTGTGTGGAGCGTAATAGTTCTCGATTCGTTTGCGATCCCCAGCTTTGATGCAATTTGGGATGATTGCTGTTGTTGTCGTCGTCGTCGTCGTCTCTGTCACTTTGGGGTGCATACAAATTTTATTTGACTAACCAACCGTGTGCCTCGATTCATTTTATTGGCGAAAATTGTGCGCAGTGACGATGATTGGAAAGTTTTATTTATATTTCATTGGTTGATGATCTGATATAATAATTAATTACATTTTTTTAAATTACTTTGATTAAAGAAATACCACAAACTACATTCATGACGATACCCAGAACTACTTCAACGTTCCACTTAATATTTTTTTCAATTCAGCAGCCGTGACTGCATTACTATGCATACAAGTATGGGAAATTCAAGCGCGACTCGTTAGTCGGATTTTCCTTGTACATTCCACCACCAGCGAAGGGACGTAGATAAGACGGAAGCCCTGCATCACCGCCAGAATCAAAACACTCCCGTGTATTCGACCCCTGCAAGTATACAGGGCGCCCAGAGTCAGAATGCATCCGTGTTATTAGGGAGGGATACCAGATGGAAAGAGGGAAGGCCAGCCATCCCATCCTTCTTCCTTTCCTTCTTCCAAGTGCTGAGTGCCCTGAGTAGTGCTTTTAGAAAAGAGCCGGACGTATAGCACTATAATAACAAAAAAAATAAATAAATAAAATCATTAAGCATCAAAATAGCTTTATTATACATTTTAATTTACCTTCCTACGTTATAAATGCGTAGGATTGCTGGCCGAGCCAGAGTTGACTTTTTTTGGCTACAGCCTTGCTTGAATGATCGTGTTTTATGCATTTAAATGTTGTTGAGTTACATGTTACTGGTACAGAAAACACCGACGAACAAGAAATAGTATCTTAAATTGTCGTTAAAATTATGCACGGTTTTCCCCGTTTTGTAAACGTAAGCATGACGTAGGAAGAGTTTAGGTGCGGTATTTAATCTAACAAAGTATAACAAGTGTCATTGAAACTTGATCAATATTTGACAAATTTGTTCCTACCTCGGGCACTTTTGCAACCCTGGTACACCCTCGGTAGGAAAAACAGCATTCGCTACTCATGTGTATCCGACCAGGGCGGCTACCGAAGTCGGAGTGCACGAACGCACGCACGCACGCACACAGCGCTAGCACACGCCTTATACCTATGTATGTATGTATGTATAGATATGCTTCGTGCGCTGCTCTGCGTGCGTGCGTTCGTGCACTCCCACTTCGGTAGCCGCCCAGGGGCGTCCCAACGGTCCCTCGGGCGTTGCTTTGCAAGCGCCATCGGGCCCATGGACCGCCCTGAAGAGATGCACATTTGTGACGAAAACTACTATTTCTTCTTGGTTTCATTTTATCAATACAACTAATATCAAGCAAATGTTTTTACCGATTTTTTAACGAGGCTAATATATTTTACTTAACGTGTTATTGAGTTGCTCTAATAGTCTCTGCGTTAGTGCTAAAGGTCTGAATCAATAAAATTTATGTTTTATCTGTAATCTGATTAACATCAGTCGAATTTGCGTCATTGGAACGTCTACTTATTTTTGCTTATAAGACCAAACATTTCATCGCAATCATTCAGTCTAAGAACGTTTCACAGAGTATCCAAAATGAAGCAGACGCATTTCTCCACTATTTGGGCAGCATCTTTTATTATACTGATTAGTAATGGTATGTTTGTACGTCTTGTATTCGAAGTTTTATTTCAAAAACTTCAAATTCAGTTCGTAAAAGAGAAGTCCAATTATATTATTAGAGACACAGTATTACTGTAAAAGTAATTGAGGACGTTACTATTATTTCTTAAACATAATAACTAATAAAATAAATTATCACACAAAAATATATATGATTTGAAGGGATAATTTTTCAAATTTTTTCTAATCATTTTTAAATCTACATTGAAATATGAATCATTTGAAAATTTATCTTCTAAAAAAAAAAAAAAAAAAAAAAAATTTATCGTTGCAATTGTTGTTTTGAATTTATTATACTGATTAGTAATGGTATGTTTGTACGTCTTGTATTCGAAGTTTTATTTCAAAAACTTCAAATTCAGTTCGTAAAAGAGAAGTCCAATTATGTTTATGTAACTTTGGTCAGAATAACCTAACTAATCAGAATATTTTACATACATATTCCTAAATATCTATTTAATTATTGGCTGCATTTTACTACAAACATAATATTATTTATATGTTTATTTCCAACTGAAAGTTCAAATTTTGACGATTTTTCATTCTTCGAGAACGGAAAAATTAGTTTCTGTAATTTCTCGTCTCCTACGGACCATAAGGTCTTAAAATTTACAATGGTTAGTCGTAAACGTGCATTGATCTGTAGTTAAGTTTTCGATAAGATTTAGTTGTTATTTCTTTATCCTGAGGAACCTCCTCAAATAAAATTTTAGGTCAATACATTTTTTTACTTGATATCTGAATGCATGAGATTTCAACTTTTGAAGTTTCATTCGAGAATTCCTTATTTTCACCTCAAATGTATGAAAATGATTTGTTTTATTTGATTGAAAAAAAGAGAAAAGAATTGTGCTTATTCCAAGATTAATTTGACAATCTATCTAAATTTTGTTTTAAAATGAGTTTTATGGAAATACATATTTATTGTAATAATTATATTTTTTCTTAAAATTCTTGCATCCTATCTACCAAGTATTATTTTGTATTCAGTGAATCGTATGTTATATTACTTAAAAACTTGTGGAAGAAAGTAGAAATTATGAAAAATGTAAGTTTTTTTTTTTTTACAGTTGCTGGTTTTGGATCAGAAAATATTGTAGGTGGTAAGGAAGTTTCGGCGAAGGAATTCAGTAAAAATAATTATGTCATTTCTTTACAAAATGAGACACATCACATCTGTGGTGGTACACTCATTGATTTAGACGTAGTTTTAACTGCAGCTCATTGCTTTTACGATGAAGAAACCAATATTTTCAAAGAACAACCATACTTTGTTGTCGCCGGGACGAAAAATATCATTGCATCAAGAAACTACTTAGTTCGAGTAATGATAATTTATCTTCACAAAGAATACACATTTTCAACTGGTATATCTGTGAATGATATTGCAGTAGTCAAAGTAAGTACACAAAATAAATATCATACAGGTTATTTAACAATAACTGAATTATTTTATATTTTTGCCGTTTAAAAATACTCATGAAACTATTTTATGTTGGAACCTTTTTATTTATTGTGAACACATATTTTACCTTGAAAGTTTATTTAATTAATGTGAGTTTTCTTTAAAAGACTGTTGGATCAAACCCAAAAGTTTCCAAGACATTTAAACTATACATAACCTAAAAAATTACTTAAAATATGTTGATAAACTGATAGTTTGGGTTGTACGTTAAGTAGAAAACACACTTTTACGATGTTATGTATTAGAGGATACGGTTTAAGGAGCTTATAGCATATAATTTTTGTTACAGATATTCATTTGAAAAATCCTATACGTACATTTTTGTGCCTTCTAGAACATATTTAAAATTAAGAGGGGCTATCCTCACAGTATAACCGCGCGTGCTAGCAGAAAGAAAGCCCGCGCAACGTTTCGGAGAGAACGTGTAATAAAGAGACAATATGTACTACACAACTGATAGAGAGGCTGTCTAATACTTCTAATTAAAGCTAACGAATCTCCTTTTTCCCTACTTATTACTACGACTGTGTAAAACATGACTCTTTTAAGTATATTTTTCAATATTTTGCATAATTTTATCATACTTTTATTTCTTTTCGTTACTATCGTGTTTTAACAGTTACAATTCGAGTTTAATGAAACTGTAACTATTGTGATTGAGAAATTTGTAAGATATAAATTATAATTACTGTTTTCACGTAATCTTTTTCTTAATAAAACTAGGGTGCTTCGCCCCCTAAGCGCTTCGCGTGCCAACCCCCAATGTTTGATCACAAATTTATTTTCATGATTTCTAAAGTTAAATTTTAATCAATTTTTAATCATTTGAATTCAGTTTTTTTTTTTTACCATGATTAAATTTTCAAATTTTCCCACTCTTGGTCAGTCTTGACCAATCACATGACGAATAAAAAGGCTTTAGTCACGCGACAATTAATCCTTTATCATAAGAATACAAATATCTTCGGGGTGAGAGAAATATTTATATTTGTAGAGTGAAGGACAACGTGCTTGGATAAATAGTATTGTAAAAAGGTTTTCCTATTCTTAGTTGCATCCATCAGTTTATATTCATGTAAACGAGCTCAATATTTTTTTCCTTTGAGCAGTATTATTACCATCTCAAAAGTTGGTTTTAAATTTTCTATTGATCGATCCATTTCATGTTTCTCAGTGGGGGCCCTGGACCCTCACAACCTTTTTTACTAAACTTTCTTCATTAACATATAAAACACCGATACCTCTTTATTAATGTTGATACACAACAAAGGTTTTTGTATACTCATAGCGAACTTTTGTTATCCATACATGGGTGCGTATACGAGTGTACTTGCGTGCAGACGCGTATACACGTAATTATGTCATGAGGGGTATGATACATATTTTAGTAAATTAAACATAGATTCCTTGTCTTTACCTTAAATACCAAATAAAAACATGATTTAATTTCCTCGCACATATTGCGAAAAAACTTACACCCAACTAACACAACTCGTGCGGGACGATTTCCCGCTCTCGTGTAATTGACTCGCACTCGCGACCGGTGCTGGTAACCACGCCGTTTTGATCAACTGGCTCTCGTTCCCAGCATCTCTGGCCACTCTTGCGAGTCAATCACATCTCGTGTGGAAAATCGTCTTTTAAAACTGTTAGTTTCCGAATGGAATCAAAATAAAATATATATATTTGTAGAAAAATTAAAATTGTTATTTTTTCAGCGTTAGTTGACTTATTATGCTCTCTTGATGAGAAAAATAGGATTCATATCACGGGAGTGTGCATTTTCTCCCTTCTCCGAACTTTTCTCCCTTCGATTACTTTGTTCCCACGGGAGGAAAGTAATCGGCGGGAGAAAAGTGCGTCGCGGGAGAAAAGTCGCACTTTGCTCCCTAGATACGAAATATACTATTTCCGCACTTGTTACGTAAATCACTATTATAGCATTGATTTTTCATTTTTCAACGAGTTACGTATTTTTGTACTATAATATGATATGGCTAACATAATAAATCAAAAATATACATATTATAAACAAACTTTTTACTCTACTCAAGTTTTGAGATTGTCTCTACATCTGTAATCCCCTTAATACAGAGAACGTCAGTGTTAACTGCATTTTTCGTAACATGAACCATACAAATTATGCATATCTTTAATTAATTTATTAATAAGTATGATCATTTTCTATTAGCTTACAGAAAAATTGGTTGATACGGAGTCCAAAAGTATTGGTATAGCATCCTTGCCAAAAGAGGACGAAAATTTATTAAACCAAATTGGTAAGGTATTTGGTTTCGGCACGGATCGCGTTGAGTATGTTGGAAATGAAACGAAGTACATCTATTCTGGAATATTGAAACAAGGATCTGTAATCATTTTGGAACCCGAAAAACGTGACGAATTGTGGGATTCAAGTTTATTGTGTGGAAAAATGACGAAGGCAATTCCGGGAATTTGCAAGGTATGTGATTCAAACAATTTATCTTCTAAAAGTCTGAATTGTAGTTGCCATATATTTGAGAAAGTTTTACCAGCCTAGTTGTACTAACCTAGTTTAAGAACACTTGTTCGCTTGATTACGAAGTCTGACGGACAATTAATGAAAAAATCTTTTTTTAGACGGAATGTTACTTTTTATTTTTATGATACATATCAACGAAAAACTTCATTTAAGACCTATTTTTCAATATTTTTAAATTTATTGACAAATTAAATGTTTATAATGTATCCATTTACAGGGTGATAGTGGTGGCCCACTCATGTTAAAAGGTGTAGTTATTGGAATCGCAAGTGCAACCACAAACAAAAATTGCGATAAACTACACACACCAACAATATACACAAGAGTCTCAAAGTTTTTAGGATTCATTAAAAGTGCCAGAGATGACGAGGAAAGTAGTATATTGTTCAAATATGTGGATACGTCAGAACTTAGATCAGCCCTAGGGAAACAGCACAGCTTAACTTCAAAATTAGCATCTGCTGATAAGAGATGCGTTAAATTAGACAAATTAGTAAATAAATTAAAAGAAGAGTCTGAGCGATTGAATAAAACGGCTCACAAAAGTCAAGCAGATAATAAAGCATACAAAACTAAGTATGAAGAGTATAAAGTTAAATGTGGAGAATATAATGCTCAGTTGGAGAAGGTAGATAAGCGCAAAGCTCTGTTAATTGATGCGAAAGCAAAAGTTAACGCATTGGAAAAAAATAAAAAACACTAAGTTTTATTGCATAACAAAAGTCAAAGTTTCATTTGCATACACTCCTGTAAGCTATGTCGAATTGCCCGTTTGCTGCACTTGCAAGTTTATTTGCAAAGAAAAATCGTAGAAAAATATGATAAAGATCATTTTCATTTGACAGGCGGGTAATTTTGTGTTAAAAAAAATTTATTTTTTATTTTATATTCTGTATGCTCAATATTGTCGATTATGTAAATACTTCAACAAATCTAATAGCAAGTTTTCAATTGTTATTCAATTTTTATTTTGCAAGTGTTGTTTTATTCTTAAAATGATTTGAGATAGAGTCATTGTGGGATATATTTAATCAAATAACTAACGTGTCTACAGTTACGTGCATTTGTTTTTATGACAATGTTAAGAGTTTCTACCAGTTTCCTTAAACTGCATCAATGCAATCACTTGGAGGGTTTCTGAGATACGACTAATTATTCAACAAAATTTTAGCATTGCTTTTATAAAAACGAAACAAAATATCGTAGGGAGAAGATCGAGAATAATAAATGAAGCTTTTTTAGTGCTTTATAGGAAATAATTATTTAGAAAATCAAATTAAAATTTTTTTACTCTAAAAATAGAAAAAAATCGCTTTGTGAACATAAACAAGCTTAAAACAAGCTTAAAACAAGTGTAATTTGGTATAAAATTAAAATTTTTTTTTCTCAAGCTGGTATGCGGATATGTAACCAAACAATTTCTGCCGTGGATCATTAAAATCAGTCCGAGTGTTTCTGAGATATGACTAATTGCATGCACACACACATATACACACACACACACACACACACACACTCACTCATAGATATTTTTTAAAATCGATGTATTTTCATTCTTAACACCACAAAAAAACATTTATGACATGTTTGAAAGGCAACCTAATTTTTCTACCTCGGACCTTTTTGGAACCCTGGTACGCCCTCGGTAGGAAAAATAGCATTTGTAACTCGATCATGAAGGCTTCTTTACGAACCTCGTTACGTCCCTCGCCTACGGCTCGTGCCGTAAACCTCTCGGTTCGCAAATTAAGGGGATTGAAGACTAAAATTATAAGCGAAAAACCCTACCTTACCGATAAAATCTTTCATTAAATACTATCAATTCATCGAGACCAAATTTCACAAAACGGAAATACAGAGGCACTAGATGAAGACGAAATCTACAATCCGAAAAATTTTCAAGCAAATAATTCAACGACAACTTAA
>JAPYYV010028964.1:0-11303 GCA_030522625.1 Copidosoma aretas
TTTCAAAATAAATCAGAGGGTTTAAAATTAAGCTAAGAAAAATTAACACAAGGTACTACATTTTGACATAAAAAGCATCAAGTTTCGAAAAATTATAACAATACAGGTATCAATGTGGAAAGCTGACGTCATGAATTTGCGGCATATTTAAGGTTAGTTTCTATGGGTGCATAATGTACCTATTAGAGAGCCCTTAGGTAAATATCATATAAAGAAGTTATGAAAAAATGCCTTTGACATTATTTGGACGATAATAATCAGTATTCTTAAATTTTTATTAATTTAAGACGCCATATTGGATTCGCCATTTTGAATTTTTTAAAAAGCCATGTTAGAAGTTAATAACGATGCTAACAATTTGAGCCAAAAATGACTTCTTTTGGTTGACCCAAATGTGGGATAGAGAAGTAGCCCAGTTAACGCATTTTGACCAAATGTAAAGCATATTTAAGGTTAAGTTTCATAAGTAAACGATTCATTAAGACGCTGTTAGGTAAACATTGTAAAAAGAAATTATAAAAACATGGCTTTGACATTTTTTGGAAGGTAATCAATATTTTTCAAATTTCATTTATTTTTGACGCCATATTGGATCCGCCATTTTGAATTTTTTAAAAGGCCATGTTCGATTAAAAAGCTTATGTCTATCCGGACAATTTAAGCCCAAAGTGAATTTTTTTGGATGCGTCAAATTTTGGATGGAGAAGTGATCCGTTTGACGCGTTTTGACCCATATAAATATCTTTATTCCCATATTATGTACTTTTTAAAATCTGAAATATACATGCATGTAAAAATGCAAAATTAATTAAATAATTTTTGCCAACTCATGAAGTACCCTTTTTCCGTACTATAACATCTCATTATTGCTCATTTTTAATAGACAGCTCTAACAATTATTCTAAATTTAGTGATATATGTTCAAGAGTCTCATTCATTTTCTAACAAATTAATCGCCTATCACATTGAGTCTTTTTTCGTTACCATGCCATCAACTCATGAACTTCCACTCTCATTTTCTTTCACTTACTAACTTTCACTATCTCTTTAAATATATACATATATATCTCCCACCTATAGAAGTTTTTACTTATACGGTGTCTTACATGCGATGCACCCGTTGTTTTCTGGGTCTATAATTTTAAAAATGTAATAAAAACTGTATAAAAATGTATTTGAAATTATTATATATATTGTACAGAAATACATTAATAGTCTGAAAGCCGACCGCAAAAATCGCTCCCTATAACTATCGAGGATAATACTTTTTTAACAGATAGTAATGCACAAATAAATCACGACACATATTGCATGACTAGAGCATTATACTGTAACATAATGTGAAAAAAAATTGTTAAAAAAATATAACATGTTAACTTAATCTATTGTCTCATAGACGAAACTGTAAACAATATTGAGCTTACTGAACCTTAAAACATCTTCGTGCCTAAAAAAAACTTAAGTAAAAGTAAGGCCTGCGTGTGAAAATGTTGCTTTAAGTATAACGTCTGCTTGGGCACCCATGTCGTCCGATGAAACATGTGCACTCGTACATAGACCAGACGCTACCGATAAAGTTGAATTCTAGAAAACTGACCCACTTTTAATTGAGTAGAATTCTACTTTATCGGTTTCATCCACTTAGTATACATATTTTATCTGAGAACATTACCTAACGCAGAGGTTACCGTGATCGATAAGGCGGTTCCCCAAGCGAGAGGCTCTTTCATTGCACTACCATTGGGCTGACCCTTGCGACTATCCCTAATGTGGATATATCGGCCGTATAATTCGTGTTAGCTCTGGGCCGTTTTTTGTGGCTATTCTTTTTGGAGCTTCAAGCTCGAACACCCCAAAATATTTGCTTCGTGCAGTATTTAAAACAGCGCCACCTGTATGGGAAAAAATAACCATACTAACTCACAAGAATAGATGGCCTTTTATGTGCTGCGAACGTTTAACAATTTTTTTCTCAATTTTTACGAATTTTGGACACCTACTATGGAGGTATTTCATAATCAAGGATTTATTTCGAAGCGGAAACATATTTTTTTACTCTATCGAAATTATTTAGGTAAAATAAAATTTGTTTCAGGTTCGAAATGATCCCTCGTTTACAAAATACTCCCATATTAAGTGTCAAAAATGCGTGAAAATTAAGAAAATAATTGTTAAACGTTCGCAGCACATAAGAGCCCATGTGATCTTGTGAGTTAGTATGGCCGTTTTTTCCCATGCAGGTGGCGCTGTTTCAGATTATTGCACGAAGCAAATAGGAAAAGTGGTCCGAAGTAAAAAAAAAATATTTAGGGGTTGAAAACTACCCCTAAATGCACCCTCTATCACGGTATCTTTAGAATATTAATTTTATTCAATCAAACAAACACACATTTTTTGCAAAAATATTGTACCTGTACGTTTTTTGGGTCTCTGATCACAAAGATGACGTCAGATTTCAAAATTCAAAATAGCGTATCTCATTTGGCAGCCGAAAAAGTTGAAACTTGCTAAAAATTAACAAAAATTTGTCGATAGGAGTTTTTCAGGTCGCTTTTCACGAATCTGGCATCAAAACGGCATCAAAATGACAAAATTTAAAATGGTGTATCCAACATGGAAAGCAAAAAAATTGAAAGTTGTTAATAACCAACAAAATTTTAGCCGCATGTTTTTTTTTAGTTTGCTGAACATGAATCTGGCGTCAAAATGGCATCAGAATTACAAAATGAAAAATGGTGAATCCATCATGGCGTCTAAAAAAGTTCAAACTTATTAAAAATTAACAAAATTGTAGCCACAGAATTTTTTGTAGGTCGTTGAACGCGAATCTGGCATCAGAATTACGGAAATCACACTGGTTAATGCCGTATGGTGGCAAAAAAAATAGAAAAAAAATAGCTCAAATAAGACTAATTACGTATCTATACATTTGTATCTCAACGAATAGTGCTTCTTAAACCTGGATTACGGATTAGCTAAACAACTCTACAAGTATAGAATGTAAATACATAGATATGTAAGAGATTTGTGTCTAAAACTAATAACATTTACACTTAAATATTGTAATTGTTTATGTACATATATTTATGTACATGAAATTCAAGGCTTTCGTTTTTCAGTAAACAATAAGTTCTAATCAATATAGCTAAGTTTTTAAATACATTTTTTACAAAGTGAGAACTTCTCTTTGGCATCAATAAATAGTCTTCATATTATTTTACTGAATAACAGTCAGATGTTTGGGTTCTCAATAAAAAATCATTTTTCTTTTATTAAATCTCCTCGTACACGGAGAGAAAAACCATAGGGCTGTCCCATAGGTGACTTTAGTAAAAGTCCACTGAAGTGGGCACCAGTGTTCGCACTATGCAGTTGTTGCCATGGCCTCATGTACACGATGAGTGTGCAGCATGCGCTGTAGCCACGGATCAATCTCATGGAGACATGTGATTTTTTCTATTGCTCTCTTGTGTTTTGACTTGAAGAAAGGAGTGTAAGTCTCCCTGCAGTTCCGCCACTCTCTTCATCTTTAGCAAATCAGTGCCTACACGTGGCCCCTCTTACTTGCACCCCACACTACCTATATGTATACTAGCGTACGAGCTGCGAAAGAGATATGGAATACTAGAAAGAAATTTTCTGAGGAGACCCCCCACCTACTTATCAAATCTCAAGAGGGCAATGGAAAAAATTCAATGCCTCCATAAGATTGATCTGTGCACGGCAATACTGTACAGCCATGGCTGTAGCGCAGGCTGCATATCGATTGTGTACATGAGGACATGGCGTCAACTGCATAGTACGAACACTGGTGCCCGCTTCAGTGGACTTTTACCAGAGGCACCTATAAGACAGCCCTATGATTTTTCTCTCTGTGTATTTATTCTCAGCATCTGCTAAATCGTCTTTTATCTCATAACAATTAGTATTTTCTCTACAGCTCATTAATATTGCCATGTTAGGTCATAGGTACGATATAGTAAAGTATATAACTTATTAGCTCAAAACGTTTTAATTTAATAAAATTTTTCCAACTTCTGAATTTTCTACTAAGATCAGTAGAGTGAATTTTTCCATAGAATACAGAAACAAAACTAATAGTAAACATTGGTGTTACAACAAAACAACCGTAACCGCAACTAAGTATATATACATCTTTCATTTATGATATATACTTCAAAGTAATTTAAGCGTCATATTTGTGATGGGATTTGGCAAGATCACGATAAAGTAGTTTATTTGTCTTATAGTAACAGTTTTGTAGGATTTTCGATAACTTTCAGATATGTATAAACTTTATTTTGTTCGTATGATATTAGCTATCTAATCCAAATTTGAATATTCTTCTTCATTTTTGAAATTTTGCAAATGGTTGGACAAAGACATTTTGAACTATATGGTCATATAATATATGTTGTTGAAACAAACTTACGTTCCCATTACAAATTTTTCTGCTTTCGTCGACAACTGTAGTACCTTCTTTCTTTGCAAGCGCTCATCAAGATTAATCATCGATATCATCGGATCACTCATATAGATTGCTCTATTGAAAGTATCAACTAATCGAGCTTTTTTCTACTATTTTGTCGAGCATCTATTATCATATTTCTCCAATGATATTGATGACACAGTTCCTGGGCATCTTTCGAGTAATAAACTACCGGGTAAGACAATCATGCAGCGATCTGGTGCCTGTTTTGAAGCATCTTGTGCACGGTTTGACTCATTCTGGCCCACGGGTACTTGTCATAATACAACTCGTGTATATGTCGTGGATAGTTGGCTAACTTTTTCAAATTTATTTGCTTTTTTAATTCAAACAATGTTAAAATATTTGCTAAGCCTTCTACCAGTTCAGTATTAATGTCTAAAGTGATAGCAAACTTTTGAAGGATCACTAAAGCATTTGCGTGCAACGTTACCAATATTCATAGTACCGTGACCTTGAAGTACTTTGTCCAACTAAACACCAATAATATCATAAATTTATTGTTGAATTACTCTTTTCTGCATTGTATAACTTTCTGAAATTATACGATACTCTCATTACGTGTCTATGAATAAGCATTTCATTTTTACGGATAAAATATTTTTTTTCTTTTAAATAAAATGACATGAAATATAGACAATTTTAATCATTTGAATGAATTTTCATGATTTTTTAAACAATCAAGTTAAATCTGAAAGACAGTTTTCGAATAAATATAAAAAGAAGATAATATTTTTTATCATTATGACCAAAAATATATTTTAAGGAAAAACTAAGAAAAATTTAATAAAGCTTCTACCAATCAGAAAATGATTGTCTTACAGCGGAAATGATTCAAGCTTCAAAAAATAAATAACGCAATCTAATTTTCCGGCAAATTACATTACTCATAAAGATTTCTGCTTAAAGTATAATTCATACTCCTCATTAATAAATTCAAGTAATAAAGCTATTCTTCAATAAAAATAATACAATAATAAATGTATATATACACATATGATATACATCCAATTAAAATATAGTACAAGCTCTGTAAGAACATCAACATAACTTGTCATAAATGTTTTCTGGTGTTTATAATTTACCTGACTACTCTGGCAAAAATGTTTGATTTTATCCATCTCACTATTTCTCTCTCTCTGTTTCTCTCTCTCTCTCTCTCTCTCTCTCTCTCTCTCTCTCTCTCTCTCTCTCTCTCTCTGTGTGTGTGTGTGTGTGTGTGTGTGTGTGTGTGTGTGTGTGTGTGTGTGTGTGTGTGTGTGTGTGTGTGCGTGTGTGTGTGTGTGTGTGTGTGTGTGTGTGTGTGTGTGGGTTGGTGGGTGGGTGGATGTGTATGTAATCAGTCATATCTTAAGATTTATACGACTGATTTCAATCATTCTGTAATGTTTTTTATATTTAGATTGCAAGGTGCACTGAATAAAAATTTATAATATTAATTTTTTTTTTTTCTTATCGATCTTATTGATTTTGAAAAATTTATTTGATGAAAAAAAAGGTTTTTTCTATCTTTATTATCGTTCTTAAATATTTTATGTAGAAAAATGTGAAAGGTTATCAAATTGACTACAAATATTTTCTTGTTAAAACAAAATTTACTTTTGCTATCGGCAATAACATTTTTTTTTTAGTAAAAATGTTAAAATACTAAAAAGTTGTATTTCGATGAGATCTAAAATTTTCGCCCTAACACACTCATGTAAAACTCTAATTATTAAAAATGTATCGAAAAAATCTATTTTTGTTTCACTGTGCTTGGTAGAAAAATAGCTGGGAATTTTTTCCCCTTTGATAAAGTGTCTTAGATTGCAAACCATAAAGCTATGTATTAAGGACAAAGTTTTATATCAATTTTCAGCTCGATCCGAGGATAATTATTTAATGTAGTCCGGAAACATAATTTAAAGAACTCGGACAAATTTCAATTTATGTTAAATATTTGTTTTACATTTTAAATAGACCATTTATATATCGTAACACTTTTTGCTTTGGTAAAAATATAGGGCACTCCTGTTGAGCAGTCATGCCTTAAAAGCAACAATGCAAACCTTTTTTACCATACAGCATTTAAAGCATGCCATAATAGGCACGCAAACAAGTTGCAAGTTGTATACAAAATTCCATAAAAAGTTTTTTAAATTTAATTAATAAATAGTCGTGCAATAAGCTTTTATAAATTAATTAATCTTTATAACGAACCCTCCATTTTCAAATTCATGATTTATATCCTAGATTCGTTTTCAGCGACCTCAAAGACCCTTATCGACGGATTTCTTTATATTTTAACTATCTTTTAATTTTTTTCACCACGATATGGCATCCGCCACTGTCAATTTTGTCAATTACATTGTCAATTAGAGGGTACAATTAGGGATAGATTTCCACCCCTAAATATTTTCTTTTTTTTACTTTGGTCCACTTTTCCTATATTCTGGGGTGCTCGAGCTTCAAGCTTCAAAAAGAATCATCTCGGTCAGCTTACCACAGCGACCGCTCTTTTATTTTGACGGAAAAAAGGCGTTTTTGCCCACTGTGAGACGTGGAGGAGAAATAATAATTAAACGGATACAAAGTATGGCTGCACGGTACAAAGACTTCGCGCCAGTGACACAAATAATATTATTTCTCTTTATTAATTCTTCTTTCAAATAGTGTTATTAAACAAAATATCATTACAAATAATTATTCTTTGATAATAAGGATGACGGATTGTTTAATACACTAATTCTAAAAATAACACAGAAAAAATTTTGGGTCAAGGAATTTATAGAAACTAATGAGTTTTTGAACACTTCATTTACAGCAAAGCCAATTTTGTCCAAAAAATGCAATCTATTTGATTTTTTACGATTCATCAACATTTTTGGTAAGAAAAAGGTGAAGCTAGACACAGTGCGAGACTCTCCCCATATTTTATGACACATTACCTTACAAAAGCATTACATTAATTATTTTCTATGTTTTTTTTGCGGACCTTGTAAAACAAAAATTTAAGAATTAATAATATCAGCATAGGTTACGATTGTGTGTATCAAAGTTCTTAGCATATAATCAATATTTTTCAAGGCTGGCAAAGGTAAAAATTTTTAACTACTGTGAAATACCTTCATTGCAGTTATAGTCCGAGAGTCGACCGCAAAAATCGCTGTATACAATCTTAGAGCCCTAAATTTTTTAACCAGACAACACTGCATATATCAATAACTACTAATCCTACGTGCCTAGAACAATATAATGCAGAAAAATGTATAAAAATAGTTGAAAACAAATGTAACCTATCAACATAACCTGATTTTTTTGTGTACATAACTTATCCTTAAGATAGTATTGAGCTTTCTGAGCACTTGTATAAAGATATGTTGTTTCACGTGGTTCAGGTAAAACATCTGTTTTGGCGGCCATGTCGTTAGGTAAAATATGTGCATTAAGTGGACGGTACCGATAAGGTAGAATTCTACTCTATCAAAAGTTGGCTATATTTTATCGTATAGGCTCAAACATATGGCATCTGAAATTCCACTTCATCGGTGCAGTCTAGGATATGTACATATATTTGACCAGATAACATGGATGACCAGATAGATGTTTCAATTGCAGCAAAATTTTCATACGTCGGCCTTACTTCCACTATAGATTTATTCAGACACATAGATGTTTAAAGAATCAGTCAGATTAATATTATCCATAGTATCAATTTTGTACATGAGACAATAGTTTGAGTGGACATTCTATACTTTTTTAATTGTTTTTTTTACATCTTTCTATATTATCATGTTCATTACCATGTTCTAGGCGTGCATAATAGGGTCCTTGCATGAAAAATTCTATTTGGTCCGTCAGGTAGGTTATCAAAAAATATTGGTCACGTATTATTTTTTTTTTTCATGTAAACGAAAATTTACAAAGGTAGAGCGTATCAATGTTCAGGAGAGGAGGCTGTATGACGTAATACCCGTATAAAATCCAATGCATAATCGACTACAGGTATGACGTCACGCGATACTTTCATACGGTATATCTTTATCAGTTTTCATTTATATAAAAAAAGAAAAAATACGTGTCAAATATTTTTTGATATCCTACCTGATGTACGCAATTGATTCAAAAAAAAAAATTTACACAAGAACCCTATTTGTTGTGATTCATTTGTACGGCACCATCAGTTAAAAAAATGTCGTCCTCGATAATTATAAAAAACGATTTTTGCGGTTGGCTCTCAGACCATCAATGTCTTCCTGTACAGAGTCAAGTAGTCTATAGATAAATGAACCAATTAATAAAGAATAATCATACAAACAGGTATCTTTCATAATAAACTATAAATACTATTGCATAAGTAACAATACTACATTACTCACCTAGGGAGGAGAAGTAAAGAATGTTTCGGAACACAGGCATTTGACGCCCGAGGCGAAGCCGAGGGTAATAAGTATGTGTTCTGAAGCTTTCTTTATTTCCTCCCATGTGTTGTATACGATTTTTTACCAATCCTTCGCCGTGAGGAGGAATTTTCGTTCCGTGAAGCGGGACAAAAGATCCTACTTTCAGCGCAGTATGGTAAAAAAATAATTGATGTTTGACACAAAAAATCTTTTAAAACAATCGTATTTTTGATTGCATGAATTGAAATAATATAACCATTTATCACTTTGTATATCAGTGAAAGTGAAAGTGAAAAAAAATAAGCCGCATTAAATTTTGTATGGGATAAGACAAAAAAATCTTTTTGTTCAATAACAAACGATAATTTACTAAGTTTTTGTAACGCTTATATTACTATCACGGAAGTAACATAATATTAACCGAGGAATTTATCGTTTTATCCATGAGAGCTATGTTAAATATACTAGGGGCGCCAGAAGTCTCGACCACCATGGTCTTTTCCATCATTACGAAATTGGCCTTGAAATCGCTGGAAAAATATGAGCAATGGCGTAAACAGTCTTGAGAATAGGCTCGATCGGAAACATGGTTTTTTTTTTTAAATAATTGTTTTCCGGCTTTTTTAAGGTTATCATTGATTAACTCGAAAATCATTGAGTTTAAAGAAAAAAGTTTTAAACAAAAGTTGTTTGTACGATGATTTTTTATAGGAAATATGTACTTTGAAAATTAATCAATTGTTTTTATTATTTAAACAAAGGAAAAAGACGAAAAAGCCCAAATAATTGAAGTATTCAAAAACAACACTTCCAGTACTCGAAATTCAATGAAAATTGAATATGTTGTAGTATTTTGTATGCTTAATAATATGCCGCAAGTCCGATCAAAAAATTTGCAACTGGGAACCCATTGCAAAATTGTTAATTTAAAATTTTAATTGTTTATAATCTTTGACCTGCTGAAAATGTCGCAATGAAGCTTTAAAAATCGACAGGTACAGACAGAATCTTTGATCTCTTCAAATTTCAGATTTTCAACTAAATAATCAAATAAGTTATTTACAAAAACCTATTTTTTAGTATCGTATTTTTATCAATTTTATTGATGCAGTTTTGCACCTTCATACACTTTGTTGCCCTGATTTTTGAATGAATTTAAAAAAAAATATTTTCGTAGGACCCATAGGAGCCGAGATACGGTATTCTCACTTTTTTAGCCGTAGCAGCCGCCCTAATTATTATTCCAACTTCGGAGCCAGCCCATTCTCTTTTTAAATGTTTACTTAATAAGTAAATCAAAGTAATCTGTAAACAACAAATTAAGTAAGCGCAGAAATTGCAACCGCGCCGTCCGCTGTGAGCCGAGCAAACCGACGAGACGGGGCCCGAGACGACCCGAAGCGCCAACTCCGGTACGTGAACACCGCTGCGCAATATTCTTAGATACATAATTAATTAATCATAAACATAACCACTGAAGAATGTCTTAAAACATGAATTCTTATGTAATTTTTCCTCAGCTTTACGATAAAGTGATTTATTTTACCTACATTTTCTCTGAGTCGCCGAAAAATGCATTTTGTCAATAGCACTTACCAAAAATCAAGCTTCCCAGGGCTTTTATCAATATTTGAATTATTTTTTGTACTGCTGCGTCATTTTTGGCTCATCACCATTAATAAGTATCAATATACAGGCATTTTTTATCACCAAAAATAGCTTTGTACGAGCAAAGCATCGACATTTACGATTAAGAATGTTTTTTGGTTCTTCTTTCATTGGTGAATCAGATCTATCGTTCTAACGCCACAACATGATTACTATACATGTTTCTCAAAGGATTAGGTATAAATAAGTAGTTGCAGTCATATACGTTTAAGGTGTTTAATATATAGTACTCATTAACATTAAAAAATACAGTGTTTCATATTTCAGATTTCTAATTCTAATCGACTTTTTTTGGCCGCACCCCGCGGTTCATAACAATTACCATTGGAATTGGGACCCCCCCTACGTCTAAATATTCTTCAAGTTCACATCACAAGTGATCACATATATAAATGACTCTAATGGCATTTACCTATCAAATTATTTTCAACGTACAGCGCGAAGCCTCCATACGTGATAGAAATCGCTATATTTTATAGATGAATTTCTTTCATATTCATACCAAGTAAATTCGAGTAGTCGAATTAAAATTATTGATGAGACGAAAAAAACAACCTTGATTCCGGAGTCGAACCGGGGAATCGCCAAGGCCTCCGTGGCGCAAGTGGTATCGTGCCTTCCCGGCAAGAAGGAGCTCCCCGGTTCGACTCCGGGGTCGAGGTGGTTTTTTTTTTCGTCTCATCAATAATTTTAATTTGACTACTCGAATTTACTTGGTATGAATATGAAAGAAATTCATCAAAATTCGATGTTTATTGAAATAA
>JAPYYV010028979.1:0-10107 GCA_030522625.1 Copidosoma aretas
AATAATCATCAACAATTTCTGGGGCATCCAATATTCTATCTGGTGCCTGTAGAATGTATCCAGATAAAGCTTTAACACCAGAGGTGGTTTTTATTGGCTGCAGACTACCCTCAAAGGATTTAGATGCCTATTCAGCGGTGCTGGTGCTTTAGACTGATAAGACAACACCCTCATGTTGTTCAAATTTTCACTGTAAAAGTTTTTCCTAATTAAGCGCTGCATCTCACGCGTCAAGGGACTCAAATTATCTAAATTGGTGCCATCTTGATCCGTATTATTATGTTGCAAAATTTTATCATTAATTTAAGAAATACTACTACTCCTGTTGATGTTGTAGCTACGATTAGCAAACGCCCTAAATATAATTTCAGTACGTTTAATTTATCAACAAAAAAATGTGTTGAAGTTATAAAAAATTTCGAATCAAAGTTCCAAAGTTTAAATATTAATGATGATGCCAAGTACAAACTAAGAAATGCTATCGCTAATATACTACTAGATAATTTAAAAAACGAAAAATATATACCACTTAAGGACATAATTCTAGCAAAAACCTCCGAAATACTAAGATTTTTTGTAAAAATAATAGTCATTTATTGTTTACCGTATCTCATAAAAGTAAAATGACTGCTGTCATGAACAAATCTGATTATAATCAAAAACTGTTGACACTCTTAAATAAGACTGATACTTATACTGTACTAAAGACCAATACTTTACAATTATTACAAAAAGATACATACAACATACTAAAATCTTTAAACAGCAATAATTTGCTTTATACAAAATTTCATGGCCAACTTACCCAGACCAACACAACACTTGCTAAAATTTATGGACATCCAAAAATACACAAATCCAACATTCCTCTCCGACCAATCATCTCCAGCGTCGACAGTTCTACACATTTTTTTTCAAATATTCTCTACAAATCCTTAAAATATAGTTTCCAAACCCCACCTTCACATGTTAATATTAGTTATCACATCATTAAGAAGATTAACGAAATTACCATACCTCAGGGTCACTGCCTTTTGTCTCTTGATGTCAAGTCCTTGTTTACAAATGTTTCACTACCCCTTGTTATTGGAAGTTTGGAAAGGAGAGCCAATGATATGAACAACAACTACAATATTCCATTTTCTAAAATAATCAAAATGACTAAATATCTTTATAACAACACTGTTTTCTCTTCCAATAGTAGTACGTATAAGCAGATTTAGGGAATGTCAATGGGATCTCTTGTGTCACAATTATTTGCAGATATAGTAATTAGTATAGGACTGACTTGGAGTCCCATTGCCTTAACACCTTGAAAACAAAGTATAGATGCACACCTGTGTTTTATTACAGGTATGTTGATGATACTATTTTATGTGTCCCTGAAGATGCTGTAGATCAGGTCTTGGAAGTGTTTCATAGTTATTCCCATACTCTACAATTTACATGTGGAAAGCAAAACAACGATAAAATTAACTTTTTAGACACTACTGTAATCATCACAAACAACAGTAAAATAATTACAAATTGGATCTCCAAACCAATTTGTTCAGGCAGATTCCTCAATTTCACTTCCTACCATCCTATTAATTTCGAAAAGTACATGGTTTATAACCTTATTGACCGCGTAATATTACTTTCAGACAGACAATTTTATCACAGTAATATTCAAGGAGGGTAAATTTTAATTGAAACGGAATAGTTATCCATCTGAATATTCCGATAAACTTATTCATGAGCGCCTACTAAAATTTAAAAACTAAAGTAATACTGAACACCATAAAAATATCATCAGAAATACAAAAAATTGCCACTTTACATCATTTCCTTATTTCAAGTCATACCTCTTTAATATTGTAAAAAAATTCATAGCAAAATTAACTATACATTAATTTGTAAAATTAGTACTTGTTTGAAGAGTGGTGTCAGTCTAGGTAAGGATAGGACTCCGTCAATTAAAAATATAAATGCTGTATACAGACTGTCTCGTGATAATTGTTATGTTAAGTATGTTGGACCAACAAAAAGGGAATTAGAACCTAGATTTATAGAACACATGAAACCAAACAGTAATTTAGTAGTGTATGAACATAACAAAGAGACAAATCATACATTCAGTAGATGTAATGTTAGTATTTTAGATAAATGGAGTAATTACAATAATCGCATAATATCAGAAATGATATGTATATATATACATATTTTAACGCTCTACTTTATGCTACTTTACAGTCACCAACTGTTTTTAAAACCGACACATATATGTGTATATATATATATATATATATATATATATATATATATTTATATTGTCACGGTGAGATACCGTAAGCGCTTTTCGGTTTCGTTAGCCGATGCACGGGAGAAAAAGGGGGAAAAAAGACGAAAAAGGAAAAATAAATCGGGAGTCGCGGGAGAAGGGGTCGAGGGTCAGTCTCGCTTGGGCCTTCGAAGTGCGTGAGGAGTTCTCTGGGCGAGCTTTTCCTGCTGTGAGAGCTCAAAGCAGAAAAAACCGAAATAATAAGCTAAAAATCACCAATATTCGGTAAATTAGCCCTCCTCAAGGGGTGACAAATAATACACAAGGCTAAAGTACCTATTTAAGTAAGTTTTAACGTATAGCAGCATACAACAGGAAAGATTTTCACTATTTACTTTGGGTAGCCAGTTGCGTCTCTGTAACGAGGAAAAAATGGAAAAAAGCCAGAAAATCGATTTTCCCATTGTAAATGAATTGGAAAATTTCAGATCTCTGATGGTACGTGAATTTGGAAGCCATCTATCTGATTTTTGTTGTCCACTTACTTTTTAGGTGTGTACTTAAAGATAATCTGGTAGCAAAATCGAAAAATTGAATATGGGAAATAACGAACACCCTAATATGTATGTTTGTATAAACGTTAATTGATACACGAGAATATGTGTTTGTTGAATGTGATAATTTTATATTTTCCTTAAAATGGGACATGTTATATTTAAAAAAAAAAGGTCATTTACAGGAATTTCTTTTTATTGCTTCCTCATAGAGGAAGCTTTGTATCGGTAAAAAAAAAGTTTTTCTAGAAATACGTTAGAAATGTTTGATATAGAGTCTTGAATGAAAAATACTATTTTTAGAAAAAGTTGTATGTGTTTGTGTGTGTATGTGTGTGTGTGTGTATGTAATCAGTCATATCTCAGGAACCCAACGGTCGATTTAAATAATTTGTGGCTTAAAATTTCTGTTTCAACCTTCTTATGGCGGCTCGAAAAAAAATGTTTAGTTTCATACCTTATTAAGGTTTTTATAACGACTTTTATGGTCAAAAAACAGGTTTTTCACTTCGTTAAGGGTTAAAAAAATTTAATTGGAATTTCTAAATGGTAATATTCGATAGAGCTTCAAAATAACTTTATTTTTTATTTAAATCATTCTGATAAAATATTTTGCATAGTTCTTATTAAAGAAATACTGAGATTTTTGTGGAAAATCACTCATATCTTAGAAACCTTTCGAGTGATTTCGATGATTCAAGGCTTAAAATATTTGTTCTTATATCCTTGTATTAATTCCAATAAAAAATTTAAGTTTTATACCTCATTAAGGTTTTTGTAACGATTTTTATGGTCAAAAAACAGCTTTTTTACTTATTTAAGGGTGAAATGATTGAATTCAAATTTATAAATTGTAACATCTGACAGAGTTTCAAAATAGCTTTATTTTCCAATCTAAATTATTTCGATGACATATTTTGTTTAGTTTTTATTAAAGAAATACTGAGGTTTTTGTGGAAAATCACTCATATTTTTGAAACTTTTCAAGTGATTTTAATGATTCAAAACTTAAAATATTTGTTTTTACATCCTTGCAATCATTCCAACAACAAAATTGAGTTTTATTCATTATTAAGTTTGTCATAACGATTTTGTATGTCCAATAAGCGGCTTCTTGCTACTTTTAGAGTGAAAAACATAAAAATGCTTCAATATTTGTATCTCCTATAGTATTAGAACACCTTTATTTTAGACAAAAAAAATTCTTTACCTTACGCTATTTTTTCGTATTAAAGAATATCTATTTTTTAAATAAATTAGTGATTTTTACATTTGTAGTAAAAATATTTGCGAACTTAGAGAAAATACGTAATTAGACGCGTCGGTCGAAGAAAAACTTATTTGGACTATAACAAACTGAGACGTGTATCTCAGAAACCACCGAAATGATTTATTTTACTTACTTACTGCAGCTGCCCATAAAAAATTTGAGTTTTATACCTTATTAATGGTTTTATAACGATTTTCTTGTTAAAAAAAAGGGCTTTTTACTCTTCTAAGGGTTAAAAAATATTTTTTCAAGTTGTAAATAGGTACATTGCAATAGATTACAATAAATCTTCCCTTGATAAAGTTCTTGAATTACTAGCTTGCTAGATATTCTCTTTATTTTATTAAAAAACAGCTGTATAAATAGTTATCAGTCAAAATAAGATTGCTGGTATGGTAGAAACTGTTGCTGATAAAACTATGAGAAGACTCGCATTCATAACTTTATTCCACAATGTATAGCATAAAAATAACTTTTTTTGACATTTTAAATTATTTTATTATTTTATTATTTTGCCTAATTTTTTTTTAGGTAAATAATAGCAGAATAATATTGTTGAGGAAGCTTTGTGCTAATTTATTGGCAGCGGTTTTCCTTATCTATTAACTTTTACTAGTGAGTACATTTTAAATTATCTATTAAATAAGTTAGTAGTATTAGTTAGTAGTATATCCAAAAAAAGGTCATCTTTTTAACTTTACCTGTTTAAGTATTTACGAGCAGGAAATGGTGCTTAAGCATCTGTGGGCACAAGCGGGATATTTTTGCAATAGAGAGGACGGATAGCTGCAAAGCGGAACTGTCCCGCCCGAAGTGTATGTATAAAGTCTCTAGCCTGTCTAATATCAACTGGGTTATTGGGTAATTTGGGTTATGGTGTTATAGAAATTAATGTACACTTTCAACAAGTCTTTTCATGTTACCATCTTTCAACTGTTATGTAGATACTCGCAAGAGGTCGATGTTTTTTTGTAAATTTGTAGTTTGAGTCTTAATTTTTTGATACTTGTGATACTTTTTGTTTATTCTCCATACAACAATTATGGAAATTGGAGTAAGTCTATTCCTGCTAGACAGCCGGTTCCTGCATGACTAAGTTCGGGCAAGTAATTCGAATTTAGTTTGTGTAGTCTGCCCGTGCCTGTCCACGTATATAGTTGAGTACATGTACTTGCGTATGCGCTCATAATGCAAGATTAATATTCTAACACACTATCTATAACGTTAGTGAAGTTTTCATTAATTTATACTCTTACGTAGTGAAGTTTTCATTAAGTTATACTTATGCATGTGAGGCCTCTTAACCCAATCCCACTTGCTTCTTGCGAAATTCATAGTGCAACAGAGGCCGTAGCAGCGGCACGTATTTGGGAATACGTGCCCTGGAGATATCAGTGTGAGCAGCCGGGGTAAGTAAGCAGGCCACAGAGGTCTGAATTAGAGGCCAGTCTAAAAGTGGTACCTGAAAGACGGCAACGCCCATTTGGCCTCTGTTACCGCGGCCCCTGCGTCCACCCCGTAACAACAGTAATGTCTGTGTCATGTCAATCACGCAGATGATCAATGTTACTGTAGGTATCAAGGTTTTATAAAATACAATTTGCTCGAAAAGTAATAAGGCAAACAATAGCTATACAATATTAGTCATTCGATCAAAATAGTACCTATTAAGCGACTTTGTACGTATCGTCAGGTTGAAGTTTTTCTTTTAGTTGTAAAAAAAATCCTAGTGGTTTTTTTAAAGTCGAAGAAAATGTTCCTTATTTTATTAGATCTTTCAGTCATAGATGTTTATTTCATAATAAAAAATAAGATTTCTGTTCAAATCAAAGCGTGCTACATCTCTTTTTGTTTGTATATTACTTTGAAAATCGTTCCCGGGCAAAAAAATTAGTATACATTCGCAATCGTTTATTTGTATTGGTACTTTTCTTACTTACATGCAAAGTAATTTCTTTTTTGTGTAAATAGCTCTAAATACTATCATCAAAATCATATTAATAGTATTTCTTGAGATCCTGTGTTGAACAAAAAAAATGACTTTCAAACAAATTTTTAATTATTCAAATGTTATTACTTGTGGCACAAATTGAAATGGACATATCTAAGGACTTCATAGAACTGTGATAAAATCTCATTAGTATCTCTAAATAAGATCATAATTATTGTCAGTGAATTTGTTGAAAAGTTTCAATACATTTAAAATAGAGTATATAATGATCAATGACATCATTAAATGGTAAAAGAGCATGAATTTTAATGATATTTAAACGGTCACATCATTTTAATATTTTGGAACCACTCTGGTTCTCTTCTTAAGGAGTATGAGCACACAGGTGCAAAAATGCAATACATTTCATACAGGTCAAAAAACCAATTACAACATTACGATACGACGCTTATGCAATAAAAATTAATTCAAGTGATAACATATTTATAATTCAAAAACTAAGATTATCTCCATTAGACATAATCTAAGTTTTTGACTTATACGTGTGTTATAACTTGAATTCATTTTTATTGTATAAGCGTTGTATTGTATTGTTGTAGTGGTCTTTCGACTTGTATGAAACGTATTGCATTTTTGCACTTGTATGCTTGTAGTCCTTGAGAAGGGAACCAGAGTGGTTCCGAAATATTGGAATGACGTAAACTTTTAAATAATAATAAATAGTCATTCTTTTTCACCATTTGATGATGTCATTGATCATTTATGACTTTTGAGCAAGTGCTGGAAGAATTTGATTAGTCATAGAGTATAAAATTAGCTTAACACAATTTCATCTGTAATTTTGATTTTTTTTTTTAATCTTGTATTTTTCACACTTTGGTGAAACATCTTATGAGAAAATGAGTAAATATTTTATGCTAATAATAAGCGCAAGAACGTAATCATATTTTTTGTATCAGGAAATTTGAATTTTTTTTTGTTATAGATAGTATAAAGAAACAAATTTAATGCTAAATATGACTGACGCAAGCTTTTTTCATAATGTAGGATGTATAGAATCAACTTACATGATTTTAATTATAGCACCATCAATTTCATTGTTATTTTTTGTTTTTTATTTCAGAAGTTCAATTTTTTGTGGATTTAATTGTATGTATATAAGCACTTCGTTTACTGTCTGAGGGACTTGAAATCTTATAGGTAATCATCTCACGATCAAAATAAGCCCAAAATCATTCGCTTTGATTTAAAACTTGTTGAACGCACGAATTTAGAGCATTTTTTCGCATTTCCGACCACTGTGCGTCAGGGTGTTATGGATTGATCGTGGAGCGGTTGTAAAGAAACAATGTGGACTAGCTCCATCATAATTTCAAAAAAATATAGAAACCTTTTTTTTAATTCAATTTATTGATATTTAAAGAATTTCTGCAATATCCTGCTTCTGAAAGAATTTGGCCGTTTTTGTAAAGATAGCGATATATTGGGGGCTGTGGGGGCTTAGTCTGCTTTTAGAAAGATTCTGATATGTGAGGAGTGCACTACGCGGAGAGAAAAATCATAATGTATTCGCATAGAGAGTGTCTATGCGACTAGTCTACGTGACTTACTATGTGCTATCCGTATAGTTTTCGTAACTTTAGAGCACAGATTATATGGCTTGAACGCATGGACTGTATCTACGGGCAAAACGCGTAGCGGCGATGGAATTTTATCCGATGCCGTCTGGCGTTTGCGTCCTTCACTCTGTTATTTTCTGCCTACAGCTCAAACAGTCTATAAGTACGTGTTGATACGATCGAGCGAGAACATGTGCATACAGGGCATATATAGAGGTATGGTATGTTGGTGAGGGAAGCAAACGCCAGGTGATATCAGACAGAACTCCATCGTGGCAATAAGTCTCGCCCATAGCTTTAGTTGATACATTTAAACAATGTACTCTGTGCACTGAACTCATATAAACTATAAAAATAGCGCGCAGCAAGTGACGTATAATTAGATGACTCCTAACAGAAAACTCCGATGTTAGTATTTTTTGTATTGTTTTAAAGGTGTTGCTTCATGGAAAAATGGTCTTAAGATCAACCGAGGTTTTAAGGGAGCAGTAAATACCAGCCAGAGTGCCTTAATATTCAGAATCAACTTTCTTATTCTTGGAAAAAATTAATGTTTCTACCAACGACAAAACAAAATCGTTTTCCATCTTTTTGAGGTCACAGATTTTAAATCTATTGACAATTTTTAAAATTCAAAATATCGTTAATAAAATGGCGACCAGTCAATTACAATTTATCAATATTTA
Source organism: Copidosoma aretas (assembly GCA_030522625.1). Taxonomy (NCBI): domain Eukaryota; kingdom Metazoa; phylum Arthropoda; class Insecta; order Hymenoptera; family Encyrtidae; genus Copidosoma; species Copidosoma aretas. The sequence goes on from JAPYYV010028979.1 coordinate 8,341, forward strand.
TTAATATATTTATATCAAAGTTCTCTCTTTCTTTACAACCCTCTTTACGTGGGTTAACCATGAGAGCGTTTGCCAAAAATATAGTTCGCTATGTTACGACAATCTAAATCCAAAATGGTGGCTGACGCAAAACAGCGGGCTATCAATTTCACTACAACCCCTTTAATATAGGAATAAAATTAATGCGTATGACAATTGCAATATAGTACGCTATGTTATGACATTATAAATCTAAAATAGCGGCCAAAGCAAAATGATGGATTATTGATTTTACTAAAACCCGTTTGACATAGGTGTCTAATACAAGCGTATGACCAGCACAATATAGTGCGCTGTACTGCGACAATCTTAATATGAAATGGCGACCGTCGCATAATGGCGGGCCATCAATATAACTGCATCCCCCTCGACATGGATATCAAATACAAGTGTATTAAAAGTATAATGTAGTACGCTATGTTACTACATTCTGAATCTAAAATAGTGGCCAAGTCAACCGTAACACCCAAATAGCCAAATTTTAAGACACTGATAAATTCTTTCGGGGTTTAAATGATTCGCATGACCACAGACTTTCGAAGTTCATTAAGCATTTCTAAAAAAATTTAAGAGAGGATCCAAAATGGCGGCAAATTTTCTAAATATGAATTAATTCCCAATTGGAAAAAATACTCTGTGATTCTCCATAGAATTCTAAGTAAAAAGTCTTGGATGATTGTTATTAAATAAAATTTCTGTTTTTAAGAAAATATTTAATAAAAATTCAAAATTTCCTAAATCTATAAAATTAAACATTTTGGTTTTGAATAGAGAGAAATTACATGCTATAAAGGTTTGTGGAATAATAAGATGTTAAAGGTTGCTGGTTTCGAGTCGAAGGTCAGATGTCCAGAATAGCCTTTATTTTAGATTCCACATTTTTATTATTTACACAACAGATCATGGATTCTTGATAAGCTATCTAAGACAGCCTTTTTTTTTTAAACTATTTTGATATGTTGACTTTTTTCCGTATTGGATAGAAATATGCAATTTTATTTGGCTAGAAATTTTTTACAAACTTATGAATTTTTTTGTCACAAATGGCAATTTCATTCAATAATTATCAAAAGATATTTTTTCCTTTAAATTTATTATAGAATATCATGGTGATTTTTCACATTAAAAATTAGTTTCTAAAAATTTGGCTGCCCCATGGGACACATTTATAATTTTGTACATCTGACCTTGGACTTGCCACCAGCGGCCATTGACGTCCAAGTAATCTTTTCCAATATGGCGACATCTTCCTGTTTAAGATAAAAATGTGAAAATTTTACAACTATAAAATTTTGGAGAATTCATTAATTTCTTTTTTTTAAGGAAATTTTATTTAATAACTAGCGGCAGCCATTTCTAACTTGGACTTTAATGAAGAATCAGATAGCATCGTTTTAAATCCGTAATTCATTGATTTTTTAAAATGTTGCTGCCATTTTCGATTAACCATCTTTAATTTTCAAAAAAGCCTATCATTTTTAGAAGTCAGCAATAACAGAAATGCTTCAAGCCAAAAAAAATTTTTTAATGCGCTAAATTTTGGCCATTCAAGTGTTACGGTTGACCCGGAACGTTCCATGTATATATATACATATGTATATATGCAGTATAGAAAATTAATTTCAAGTACATACATATACATATAGATACAGATATATCTTTCTATATTATATAGTTGTATGAACAAAAGTGATTCCCAGCCACCTCCGCTCACCCCCGCTCCCCCTC
>JAPYYV010028984.1:0-10062 GCA_030522625.1 Copidosoma aretas
GTATTTAATGAATCGTGGACATGATTGTATACAGTGTGGCGGACTAGTTTATTATCTTTAGACACTACACGACTTGGACATTTTCTAGTTTTGTTGTACATACATTTCCAATATGTTTTTCCATTTATTGTTTAATCCTTATGATAAACGCTATTCCTATAAATAAGATAATTTTTGCCTCTGTTCTATCAGGCGCGTCACAATTTTCAACCAGTATTTTTTTTATGTAATTCAAGAATATCATTGATGATCAATAAATGATCTCTGTTCACTGATCCCTCGAAAATGTAAATTTATTGATTATCGCACTACTCATTGATTCGTTGAAAATAATTTTTTGAAACTTAGTGATGTTCATTTCACTTAACGTTTGATCAATCATGCTTATGCATACACTTGAATTTGGGCTTCATACAAACCTTAGCTGTTACGGTATATGTATTGAACGAATTTGATAATTACACTTCCAACACTTATTCTATGTCCTTCATAAAATACCCAACTATATTATTTAAGAGTTCTCTCAATCTTTTTACACTTTTTTTGTTTTAGCGTAACACTACCTTCAGAAGCACCATCACATTTACTAAATGTTTTTATTTCAACGACTTTATCACCAAATCGGTCGATCATAAATATTGAAGTATATGCTGATCGGCGAATTTCCTTATCCCTTAAGTCTTCCGCACGACTTAGGAAAAAATTTTCGATTGACGTTAGCCGATCTTTAAAGTAATTTCAGTGATATGGATAGCAAAACTTTACGCCTGAGAAATCTTTAGAAAGCAGCCGAATGAACGGGTAATCGTTGTGAATGCTAAGTGAATACCCAGATGAGGCTCAAATTCAATTAGCTCTTTTTTTCTTTAACAGGTACTTGGATACACGATAAATTACACCCCCAACTTGTAACTTTATCATGATTTCATGTGTAAATTAATATGGGTATGAGCTGAGAGCTAATAGAACTTCGCACGCTGTAAGAGTCAGCACGGTTGTGAATAATACGTTTGGTTTTTTCATTCACTCGGTCACCCTCGTCTTAGCCACTCGACGTCCAATGATATTTAATATTTAAGTCGGAAATACAAGAGGTCATATTTTGCCTAAACTAAATGCGTTAAGTAGGCGATTAGAGACGAGTGCAAGTGATAAGAATGTTAAGATTAGGTTTCAGTACAGAGTATGAAATAGTGGAATATCGAGTATCTCGGGTTACTTAAGTCTCCATTGATATCGTAGTTATGTTTAAATTTTAAGTACTGTAGAACATTTTGTTGCTAAAATTATTTCTCATCTTATCGTTTAATATCAAGTGGCAGTGGGTGTGATAATTTTTGTTTTTTTTTCACTAAGCTAATATATTTGAGTCATTGGTTTGCATGTTGCAATCAGGGGTGGGGAAGGTAGTCAACCAATCACGTGCTTTTAAATATAATTTCATGCCGCTTTTTTTCACTTTTCTGTCGCGGTAGAGGTGATGGGGATAAAAAATCTTATCTTGCCGACTCAATGAGTGAGTACACGCAATTCAGTTTGGTTTGCCGTCGTTCGCTCGGTCGTTTGACAGTGTCGTTAAAAGTCCCTCTGTGAATATGGCTTTGAGTGCCAACGGTGCGTCTGCAGGTATGTTTAATGATAGTAGTGCTGTAAAGTATAGTGGTCATAGCATTATACTACCTAACCTATTTGTGGTCGCAACTTATTCCTTTAATAAATCGAATACGAAAAGGGTTGTTGTTGGTTTGTCACCTTTTGACGGATCCTACAAGATAGTTATAAAAATGTGCAGTTCAGGACCACCGCTAAGATATGTGACCCTTGACAAAAATAGCTTGGAGCTATTGTGTCTGCATGTAGAAGAAATTACGTCATATTTTAGACATTCTTTCTTTTTTATATAGTCGGAATTTGGTAGTGTCAAAATAATATTTATCACGACATGACATCAATTTTTCCTATTCCTATGGTTCAAAAACTATTGCCATTAATGAGTGCCCGATCAGAGACGAGTCGCAGAGTAACTTTAAGCAGATTGATGACGAGGGCGATGCGCAGCAGCAGATCCTAGTTTATAAGAAAAGGAAGAAAGAACATGCTAGTGTTTTAATGAAGGAGATAACATTAAAGGTGTAACATTTTTGTACACCGCAAGTATAATTTATGTAAAACATAAGAATAAAAAATTATACAGCTAAACTGAACACTCGATTATGAGTTCTTCTTACATCTTGTGAATCTCGCCTGGAACTCGATTGTAGAGTAGGCTTCCTGGTACTATGTACTAGAATAAATGTCTGGCAACCATTCTATACGATGACATCGCACCGATGCTTATTACGAGTTCTATGTACATGGTGAGTGTCAAGCAATGCTGACGGTTTTTTGTGCCGTCAAATATATATACATATATATATCTACCTATATTATATAGTTAATTTTGTGGGTCACTTCAGACATCCCCCCCCACAGACCTCCCACACCCCACAAAATATGGTAAAATTCTTTCGTTTTTTCCCTCAATTCGAAATTTATAACATTGTATTTAAATCCTCCACAGCCCTCCTCCCCCCACAGACCCCCCACGGTCCCCCACAGCCTCCCTCAGACCCTTTACGGCCCCCCCACGCAATTTTTTCTTGACCCCCTACAGACCCCCCACAGGCTATTCTCAGATCCCTATGATCCGCATTATTTTCTAACATAGTGATCATTAACCATCTCACTCTTAAATATGTACCTATTTTAGTAGAGTAAAAAAACTACTTTCATCTATTTTTGCACACCATTTATTATGACGATAAATATATATTAATATGTACCATTCTTGTTTTCTTCCTACCCCCTAAATAAAAAACACAAATTTCTATTTTCAATAATTTGATTTGATAATAATTTAAAATATAATACTGTTCATCTGTTTTTCCACACCGCCCAAGAGGCAAATAGATGGACTTAATACTTATTAATGATATACAAAATTCAATTGTAATCTTTGTAAAACATAATTTTAACAATAATTATCTTTTTATCAAAATTTTTTTTATAAGTATAAAGTTCTCGGTGCATTAAACATTATTTATGTTAATTTTATTTAAAAACAATATTAAATTCATTATTTACAGATGTACTTATATGATATGATACAATTACTTATAAAAATATAAACTTTACATTGTTATTAAAAATATTAACCGTGGAAGTATCGCCCAATTTATATAAGTTATGATAATAACCTATTAAGTTAAGCTACATCATAACCACGACAGACAGAACTCCTCGTTCCCAAGTTTAAGTTAGGAAAATAAATCAATAAATTTACATGCTTAATTTTGTATAAAATAAGTGTATGAATAAAGTACTATATTATCCTAATTTAAACAACCCGTCTGCCTCTCACCTATTCCTTTGACGTATACTTGTTACAAAAAAATTATTTAGTTGCACTAATTTCGCACATCAATAATAAGGACTTAATTCCGATCTGAAATAAAAAATATTAATAATAATAAATTAACGAAAATGTTAAAAAAAAAAAAAATCTTTTAAAACATGAATACAAAGCTAATATATTGATAACCCATTTTGAATAAAAAAATAGATATTTATCACTCTTAAATATTTAATGTCTAATTTTTTCAACAAATAAGTATCATCATAAAATAAATATACATATACACCATTTCATGTACTATTATTAAATGATGTAGTAAAAATTAATATAACAACTTTTAATGTATCTCAGTAAATTTCTTCAATTTATCCATAAGAAGTATGATGTAATGTCAATTTATAATCTAAAAATGTCTTTCCAGACAATTTTTTCTATCTCGTTATTTTTTTTTCTTTCTATTCAAATAAATAAATTATTTTTATTTTTGCACCTTGATAAAGCAATGTATTACTGACCATGAAAGGATAAAGATATTCTTAAATATAAACCTACATTTTCGATACTTTGACCTTGGAATTGATTTATAGTCGTAGCAAATGCAACAACAATTGGGAACTATTTACGATATAAAATAAAAGGTAATGTAGAATTATTGTCTGTAATTAAAGTTATTCTTGGAATGAAAACCTTACTTCAAACTTTTTCACCAGTAATTATTTCCCCTTTTATATTGTAATTTAGTTATTTTGTAATTTTTAATATTGTACCGTTACATAAACCATCTGATATACTCAAATTTCTTAGTAACATAACTATTGTACCAATTTTTAAATTTAGTAAAAACATATATATATATTTCTATATTATATAGTTGTATGGTTTGAGGGAGAGTTCTAGCTACCCCCACTCCCCCATGATAACATTAATAGAGAAATATGCCGGGTCAAAATAATTTAAGAGAAATAAGTATAAAAATGACAAAAATGTTAAAAGAATCTGAAAACCAAAAAAAAAAAAAAACAGGTAATTAAAGCCAGAGGAAAAAAAAAAAAATCAAAAAAAGGGAAGGAAAGATAGGAAAGAGAAAAGGCAAGGGTGCCTATGAAGCCTGGTACTTTTAAGTTCATTTATCTAAAAAATAGGCGATAAGTGGATCTAAAATAATGAAGGAGGTGCAACAGTAGGCAAACTCAAAATTATCTTTATCGAATGACGTTCCTTAAGGCGCCTAGCATAATAAAGTCAGAAAACATATGCAGTAATACTTAGTTAAATAAAGTACAAGAATTATACTAGAAATAAACAAATAAAAAATGATAATGTTGATTTTTGGAAATATATAGAGGATAAGAACAGATCTTTTGAAATTCGAAGTGGATGCATTGGAAGTTAAGAACCATAACATGGACCAAGAAGTGTGGTTCTGAACAAAAAATTTTTCCGGCATGGAAAAAAACGACAGATTAGTAGCAAAGGATAGTTAAAGCAGTTTTAGGCTTAAGGAAAGGAGATAATGAAAAAAGTTTCAATCAAAGATTATTTTTCATGGAATAAATGATAAAATTATATTGCACATACGTAGCAGAGATTTGTGTATAAAAGGGGGGACTCCTCAACCCTCTGAGCGAAAATTCCATAGCTTCTTAAACCGTCTTATCTTTTAAAACCCTTACCAGATTTTTTACAAATTTTTTTTTTTATGTGCTTCAATATGAATTATTATACGTCTATTTAAATGTATCAATTTTTTAAAACTTCTTTTACATTTAGCATACGTAATAATTTTTTCTTGCTATGTTCTTTAAAAAATAAGATTTGTCTGAAGTTTAGTGTCATACTGTTTGTATCTTTAATACATTATTTTATAAATTAAAATTAAAATAAATATGAATATTGAAAAAAATTATAAAAGAATAACTGTAGTAAAATAATATATTACTTTAATGTGACTAATTATAAGTGTGTGATAAATTTTTCAAATTTCATTTACAAATTTTACAATACATCGAGTATAACAATTTTGTTCATAGTAACCACACATTGAAATTTCCGCAGTAAAAATATTCTAAACAGTAGGGAGTCTCTTTAGCTAAAAAAAAACATCAAATCACTAGAAATAATAAAAGCTTTTCAAATAGAATGGTGGTAATTGTATAAAATGTGTAAATAGTACTCAAAAAATGTAAAGAGCATAAATGCATTCAATCGACGGAATCATTGTACTAATATAAGAATATTGATAATCTTATATTTATCTAATATAGATGCAATGACATTTGTTCAAACGTCCAATTATTTTTAATATGCTTTTTATAGCTTTTATAGTTGTTCTATGAGTATTTACAGCAATGATAATTTTTAAAAAAGAGCCAGTAAGTTCACCCCAAAAAAAAGATAATATATTTGTTCTGTATAAATGCACTTGGTAATATGTGCTAAGTTGTGGTTTATTATATGTTATGTAAAATCACAATCCATTACGTCGGTGTATCTGTCTGAAGTCCTAGCCCAAACATCGTTTTTTTCAATGTTCTACTATTTTTAAAATTAAAAAATGTTTAAAATTAAAATATTTTAAACACAGCATAAGAAAAAAAAAAAAGTCAGAATATTTATAAATAAGAAAAGACTAAAACGCATCTCAATAATCATTTTTTAAATTAAAGAATGAAGCAAATATAGGCTTGTTTGATAATTAAGAGAAACATTGATTATTATTATAAGAAATTTTATATATTCTTATGATAATTAATAAAATGATTCATCTTATAAATATAAATAGTCACAAAATTGGAAAGCAGAGTGCGCAGGTAGGCGAATATACATGGGAAATAAATATTATAAAAAAATAGGACAGGTTACGTAATGTAATTACACAGGTAGCAGAGTAACTAAAAATGATAAAATTTATAAAGCTACAATGGCAAATTGATAAATAGGATTCTACTATTATACAGCAAAAAATATGGATTATCGATAAATTGATAGAATACTAAAAAAATAAAAGAGATAGTAATGATAGAATTAAAGACCAACGCAAAGTGCATAAATAGAATAAAAGATAAACAAATTAAACAAACCTAAGAAAACTAAAAAAAGAACCAGAAACTAAAATTTAACTGAGTTTTGAAGAGCTGTTAAAAAATTTTAACAGGAAAAAAAGAGAAATATTAATAAGAAAAGAGACATGAAGAAAAATTTTAAAAATTTGACAAGAGACAACAATGATACATGCTATACGGAAAACGAATAAAAGTGTATTAAAATCAACAGCAATGCCGAATAAAATTTTACGAGAATATATACATCATTGAATAAAAAAATGTCTATATAAAATAAAAAGTAAATAAAAGACACAGAAGGAGACAGAATATGGAAAACTGTTTCAATAATCTGCGAATAATTTTGATGATTAAAATAAGAAAAATACTTTATAGCTTAAGAACTAACACACGTACTATCAAAAAGTGGAAAATAGCAAGGATCTATCACATTTACAAGGCAGGGAAGGAGTACAAGGACGTTTAATCTACAGGAGAGTGATGTTTTTAAATGTAGCATTCAAGATATTAGCAATTATAATTGTTCAAAAAGTAGAAAAATAGGTGAAGCAGTGTAAAGAATGGAGAGGCAGGCTGGCATCAGAGCAAAAAGAAGAACAAGGTGACACATTTTTGTAATTAATAGTTTCATTAGGAATAAAATAGGGGAAGTGGGCAATAAATTATAAGCTGTTTTGTAGACTTTAAAACAGAATTTTATAACATTAATAGAAAAATGTTTCGGGTCAAATTATATATGAGAAAGATGAGTATAAAAATGAAATAAATGTTGATAAGAATCTAAAAATGTACAAAATCAGGTTATTACGGTCGAGGGCCAACAAATATACTTATAAAAAAAGGAGGTAAAGCAAAGGTGCCTATGTAGCTGGGTAATTCTAAGTTTATTTATAGAGGCTATAGACGATAAGTGTATGTAAAATAATACAGGAGGTGTAACAGACGGCAAACTTGAAATTTACCATCGTAAATTATCTGATGACGTCGTTTTAGGTGCTCTGAAATTTAAAGACAAAAAAACCATTCAAAAAGACTGAAATACATATAGTACATAAAATATACTGGAAGTAAGCACAACGAAAAAATCTTCATTTTAAGGAATAAAAAACGATGATAACAGATCTGTTTCAATTTAAATTAAAGACATTGGAAGTTTTAAACGAAGACATGGACCGATGCACCCAGGAGCATAGTTCGTAACAAAAAATTACCGTGGCATACAGAAAAACCCACAGGTAGGGTAAAATAGGCAGTCAAAGCAGTTTTAGGCTTAAGTAAAGGGCTAACGTAGGAACTTTAAATTAAATATTACTTTTTATGAAATAAATGATTGAATTGCATTGCAAATACGTAGCTGAGACTTGCTTATGAAACATAATACAAATATGTAGAGAAAAAAAAGCAGATTTAAAATATGAAGTTGAATTAAGATGCAAAGACAAAAAGATATATACGGAAGCTGGAGGCATCAAGGTAGGCATGGATTTGGGAATGAAGAAGGAAAAAAAAGGGGAAAAAATAGATTCAGATTTACAAATATCATGTTAGGTTTCAATGCAAATACACCAGAATATATATGAGAAATGGAGGCGGGAAGAGTTAGCCTAGAAATAGGCATAAGAAAAAAAGAATAAATTTACTTTTTGCACATAACAAAAATGGACAAGAGCAGGTGGTCTTATTTATGCCTAATCAAAGAATTAACGGACTTAATCAATAAAAATCATACTAAATAGGCAACAAAGTTAAAGTTGTAAAAAAAAAAGTAGAGAATTTGAAAACGATAGGATTTATAAAAAGAACAACGAAGAAATATAAATCTGACAAAATTAAAGATAATTTTACAAAAGAAAGGAAGAATTTTGTCAATCAGAAAATACAAAAAGAACTATACGGTAATTGACTACTCTATCATTCGCAAAATGAAAAAAAATAAAAAAGCAGAGAGAGAAAAGAAGCAAAAATAAAAAAATATAGGTGAGTTTAGAAGTTTTTAAGTGATAGACTGAAGGATCTGCAATCAAAGAAAAAAATTTATAAAGCACAAATGGCTGTGTGAAGAGGAAACAAAAAAAAAATTAAATAATAATAATATCAGTCAGAAATATAGGATTGAAAGATGATGGAGAGATTTGCAGGAGGAAGATGATTCATGTGAAAATATAAGATATTTATGTAGGTAAATACGGCACAACAGTAAATATTAAAAGTACAAAAATATGTAATGCGTTATCAATTATAAAATAATGTAAATGTAAAAAGAAATTCTGACACGTTGTTGTATGCTTAATCAATTACATAAGTTACTTCATTGTAAATAATATTTGTACTAATATAAGAGTATAAGAATTTTTAATAGTTATAAACCAAAAAAAAAAAAATGAAGAAGTATATAGAAATTTATGTAAAAAATGAAAAAAATAATTAAATGAACAATTCACATTTACAAATATTAAGAAAGAATTTCAAAATGATGTCTTATTATTAATGATTGCGTAAATACTGTATACGTATACATATGAATCGACAATAACCTTAAATACTAATTAAAGTCATTATCAGTATTAAATAATTAACAAATATTTAATAATTCAGTAAACTCATTTTATATATTGACTATATTTATTCGAATTTTTGGCAAGTTTTTATAAGATCGTTCTTGTTATCTATGTTTGTACGCATATACGTGTATTAAAAAAAAAATTTTTTATTTATTAGTCAGACATGAGAATAAAAATATTGAATTATGGGGGTTGGCGGGCGGAGCGCGCATAGGGCGAAGCCCCACCAGTATATATATATATATATATATGTGTATATATATATACATAGAAAGAGAGAAATACCTACGCTGCTAAGAGAGCTGGCGGGCATACATGATATTTCGTCTAGGAGAGAGTGTGTTTCGAGCAGTACGGGGGATCAAAGTCGATTAGAGTTGCGCTACGCTGTTCCCAATCGCATACATCTCATCCTAATATTCCTACTCTCTCTCTTTCTCTCTCTCTCTTGCCCGCCTCGACAACATCCTCCACGATGACTCGTCTGTGAAAAACTTGCCACCGCCTCTCATTTGCTTTCTTGTCCACCTCTCATTCGCTCTCTTGCTCGCCACGACAACATACTCTGCGATGACGTAGAAACGTTTGCCATCGCCTCTTAGCACTTGAGTCAACAAAGCCTGCAGCGACTCGCATGACTCGATACCCTTGTATTGATAAGAGAGACGGACCGGGCATAGTGTTGGAAGCTGATCCGCATTAAGTTTTTAATTTTGGTGATGGGAGAGAGAGCTAGCGCGCGTACAGCCAGCGACTCGCATCACTTGATGCGCGCGTACATATTCGCTAATATAAACCCTACGGAAGTATGTTATAATGCGTAAGAAAGGAGAGGTATGCGCATCGTGTTACTCGTGCCGAACGTTGTACACAACGGGCTTGCCTCTGCTAATCATATGCCTCGCTCCAAATAAAGACAAAATGTGTTCGAGTAAGTAGGCATAGAAGGACCGCTTTGAAGATGAGAAAATACATAAGCTGTTAAGAGAGCGGGTGTCTCGAGCAGTACGGGGGATTTGAGTCAATTAGAGTTGCCCTGTCCCCC
>JAPYYV010029019.1:0-12143 GCA_030522625.1 Copidosoma aretas
GCTCCCGGTGTAAGTAGAGAGAAGGACGGTAGGGCTCTCTGGTCTCCTCTCCCGGCGTCATTTTCCTTTATCTCGGCGCGTTAATTGCGACGATGCCTGACAGCAGGGTTCTCATTACCGATCAGACGCTAAGAGTGGAGAAAAGAGAAGGGTGACGTTTTGTGATGTTTACGATTTAAAAGATGCGTTTTATTGTTGCAGGAACGACTATCGACTATATAATACCATGGTAAAAAAGTAGGTAAAACCAAGCTCCAATAGGTAGAGTGGAGTTTTTTAAGATGTTTACTGAAATCAATACGAAGATTGCATCAATAATACGGAGATTTATCTGAGATTTGATTAAATTAGAAATATACTCATCTGTAGCAATAAGTGAGAGATAAATTCAGCGTACTGTCGAGATATTCTTATATTCGAGTTGGGAGCGTGAAAAAAATAATTGTCTTTTTTCGGATACGACTCGACAATTTATTGAAAACCAATGTGACACTGAAGTGGACAGAAAATATCTCTATTGAAGCGTGCAAAGCTTTTTCATGATCGGTACTTTGAACGTATACGTATTCTTATCAATATTAGAGGACAAAACGTCAACAAAGAGCTTTTAACTCGGACTCGAATATTCGATCCCGACATCTTCAAATTAACTTTCAGCATTTCGGTATTTTTATTGAAAACAGCGAAAAAAGGGATTTAATCCGAATTGAGGTCGAAAGGTGCCTGAAACCCTCGAAGGAACTCTGGCCGGATCAAGGTCACTCTATCCAGCGCGTGCACCTTCCCTCTGAGGGTCCCCTCGACTCCTCCTCGCAAGTACCTCTACCCACCTCCACGGAGCGTAGCTCAAACATCGCGCTCGCAAAAAAACGAGTCGCTGATGCTCCAGGCGACATCTGAAAGTCCTCGAGTGGCCCCTCCACCCCCTTCCACGAACACCTCGGAATAAACGCCCCGTGTAGAGGAACTGGGTTAAGGAGCAGCAGCAGCAGCAGTAGACAACGAGTACACCTACCTGCTCCGAAGATTCTCAAGTGTGCCAAGAGATCGGAGCCTCTCCCCCTTCCGACCCCTGCATACTATTAATCCCAGCTCTATCGCCCTGTGTTCCCTCTCCGATGTCGATACCTCCGAAAAAGGGAGAGAAGAAACGGATACACACCCAAGGATGCACGTGAACAGTAAAACGTGGGAGGGGTAGGTAAAAGTTTCGCGGAAGAGGAGCAAGTTTCGAGAGCCGATGAAATTTTCATGAGTGCTCTGCGCACAGTTTTAATATCACAACGTCGGGCGCACGCGACCGGATTCCTGGGCACGCGCGCGCGCGATACGAATTTTATAACGGTGGAGTGGAAAAATAAAACGTGGGAGGGGGGATTCACGAGTTGACGGACGGAGGGGACGGAGCGAGAATTAATGGTCCGTTGGGAGTTTCGACGCTCTGCCATTTTTATTGGCTCCCGAGGTCCTGGGGCATTTATGCAGGGGTGGAAAGGGGTGAGGCCGATAGTTCGGGGGAATTAATTATGCGGCGCGAGCTTCGGTGTCGGGGAGTTGGGGAAAAAGTTTGGCATCGGGTGTCGTCGGAGTTGGGCGTTTTATACAGTCTTTTGGGTGCGTTATGATACGTGTGGGCGTTGAGAGGTGCATATAGTGGGCAAGGTGTGGATGATTCCGTTCGGATTTCAGAATCAAGTAAAATTGTTATTTATAATTTATTTATAATTTCTTATTTATCGTTACTGAAAATCTTGATGTGTGTTGGATTGATGTCTTCACTGTAATTTAACTATTTAGAAACAATTTAAACACTACTAAAATATTTGTCACCGATTACTTATAATACGCTTAGGGATTTAATTATGAACATTAGATGATTGAACATTCTAAACATTTAGTTTTAACCGCTTGAGTGTTCCATTTTTAAATATTCACGTGTTGGATCATCAAATGTTTAGAATTAAATACCTAACGATTTTCAAACTAAAAGGATGGCTAAAATCAAGTATGTAGTTGCTATGCTTTGAATTGACAGGTACCGTTAGCGTTCAATGTTCATTTTCCTGTATTAAATCTGTATCTAAATCAGTCGTAAAAACGTTTGTTCGCTTTACATACCTATAATAATGATAATTTAAAAGACAACAGTAAAAATTTATTCTCAGCATTCCAATGTAATGTTTTAGAAAGAATTCATTGGCTATGCTCGTTCGTAATTTTATTTTTCTGCAGTCTGATAGTCTTTTTCCGTCCGCCAATCTTCTTTGGCAGACAGTTCGATAAATTGTCACTGCACAGGGCAAATAAATAAATTTTTACAGCACATACAAATCCTCACTTGCAACTTCGCATCTATCTTATTTAACTATCATGTATTACTTAGTCACTCTCTGTTTGGCTTTAATTTTCCAGCACTACAGAGTAAGCGCGCGTGCAGCAAAGAACAAAAAGTACCTAACTCTCCTAATGCACCTCCGGTCGCGCACACGCGATTCTCAGAAATCAAGCTCGACGTTCTGGCCGTAGTATGACGCTACGCGACAGCTACAACGGCGTACCATTAGGGGGGACAAACGAAAAAAAAAAAGAGCGAGCCGGAATTTCTCCATATACCTTGCAGTGCACTCGCATGAATCAACAGAGAGCCGTAATTTTGCGCCGAACTCACGTGACGGATGCAGATTCCGCCGAGCGATAGCTTATTATACTCCAACTCGACGGTATGCAATTTGAGCGGTGGAAACCATTCCTGTGAAAGTTTTTTCATTTTCTCAAATTAGCAATGACACCGCGTTTTTCGGGGGGTTCCAAAATATAATAATAAAGTTTTAGCGAACACGTTTTAATAAACTCTCATTTCGCGAAACGATCGTGCCGGAGAGAAAATTCAATTTCCGAGCATCCGAAATAAACAGCGCAGCAGCAGCAGCAGCATATATACATACGAGTATACATATATGGATATATACCTATACGGACGATAATTCAACTTTGCGTCTACTGTTGCCTGAGATAATAGCAGCGACGTCGACAGAGACAATCAGGGTACGTGCGCACGTATGTGTATATGCATGTAGGTACGGCAGTCAAAACCGTAAACCAAGTGTGCGCGTGTGTTTGCTCGATAAAGTTAAAGCCCAACGTGTATATGATGTATATGGTGCGCGAGGCAGAGCCGAGAGCTCAAAACTAATATCAGCCAATGTTCTGCGTTTTGCTGAAATTTCACGTACACACACATACCACACTCGTACCCCGGCCCATGGGAATAATATGAGCCAACTTGCCGCGTCGCGCATCGGAGAGTATAGGTGGGTATAAGACAAGTGCTCGCGGGTAGAGCGGAAACGAACGCACTGCGCGCGCGCTCTCGACTCTTGGCTGTAATTGTCAAGTAAATACCGGTGAAATGAAGTACGAGTGTGCGTGTACACGGTTTCTGAAAAGTAGGGAGTGCGCCCTACTTTTATTTTTTTTGCTTTTTTTTCGCGAGCAGAGTTTCAGGCGCGCGCGTGTGTTTGCGTCCGTCGTTGCAGACTTTTCTTTAGAAATTGTCCGGCTGCGCTGGGTTTTCATTAAGAGATGCTGCTGCCGCTGTGAGTTTTGTCAAAGAGTGTGGGGGGGGGGAAATACTTTCCAGAGGCGCTGAGATGTTTTCGCTCGTGAGATCGCATCAAAGTTGCGGTACGTTGGATAAGTTTGCTCTTATTATGAGAACTCATGTACAAATATGAGACGTTGCAAAAGAAATTTGTACGCTGTATAATTTGATTCGGGAAAAAACTTAGTTAATTTTTTTTCAAAAGTTTCTGAGATTAATTGTATGTTGCTCGTACTACAATGTGATACGTGTTTTCGATCAATTACCAATTCCTGACAGAAGAAGTTTCAATGAAAGGAGTTTAATGCAAAAATTATTTCTTAAATAAATTATTTTAAACAGCGTTAAAAAGTGTCATGCAACAAGAAAAAAAAAAAAAAAGCTCAGTTCCAAAGGTAAACAGGAAATATTATTTCAATCTTTTACAGAACCACATAACGGATAGTTGTTTGAAAAACTGTTCAGATGCTTATTGTTTGAAAAATCATTTTTAATAGAAACTGATTTATTATACGTAATATCATGAAAAATTAGGAAAAGAGTAATGAGTTACGCGATGATGAATTTCAGGTGTCACAGCATTGATCCAGGAATGAAACCGTGGACAGGTTTCCCAGAAAATTCAGTTGCTTATATAGAAATACGAGAAATAACCTATCCAAGTTTTGGCAATTTTTTCCGTGATGACTTCCAATGGATTCGTTCAAGGAAGAGAATGAGTCCAAAAAATTAAAAATCAGATGTAAATTGAAAAAGATAGAGTAGTTTATTGAATTTTTTTTCAAGCTTCGTTATCTTAAAAATTTAACAACAAAATTTTATGAAAAAAATCGCATGATATTTAGAACTAGCTATATTATTGTCAGGTTGAGTGACACTTCTCATAACTTTTAATAAGCATTTATGATAAAATATTCAAAATATGTGCCATACAGGGGTGATGAGACACCTTAAATTAAAAAATAAAAAATTTTCGCTTGGAAATAAAAAAGCAACGCGACATTCATTGACGAAGCCAGATGAACAATAGCGTGATGGGAACGAGCAGTTTTCACGAAGCTATTACCTTTTCTCCTTATTCGCTTTTAACTCCCTTGCCTCTCCTCGACTACTTTTCTCACTATTCGCTTTCGTTGAATCCTCTAAGGCGTTTTTTTTGTGCATATAATGTCCCTAAAATACAGCAGCCCAGTACACGCCAATTCACTCAAGTATCGCATGACTGCGAGGATTTCACGAAAAAGCAAGTTCTCACGCGTTTATATTCATCGATATCGTTATCCGTGGAAAAACCGAGTGAATGTGCCCACGAGTGTTTTTTTTTCTCTTCCTTTCCAATTAACTTTCCTCTGAATCCCCGAAACATCAAGGTTTTATTTCCCAAAAATCATCGTCAGACAACTCTGGTGAATGGACAATCCGCCAAGACACGCTTTTTCCGTATGTGGACATCCAACTCCTAGCTTGGACTAAAAAATTTGTTCGACCACGGCTTTTCAAACCACGCTTTCAATGGACGTTGCCTGGTAAAAAACAAAAAGGAAAAAGCTTCCTTTCAGAGTTCGAAATAAAACAAAATCCTGCACCATGCACAGAGAGAAAAAGAGAGAGAGTTTTGAATATCTCAAACATTTTTCGGCTTAAATGGAAAAAAAAAGGAGACCGTAGCGCGTTCGAAAAAGCTTCGAACTAACGACAGAGCACGATCGCCCGAACCGGAGATCCGTACAAGCGAGCCTACTACTCTTTTATTTCCCAAAAAAACCAGTCGCGCCCGAGCGGCCGCCATCTGCCCCCGATCGCCGCAAGCTCGGCCGAAAGCTCGATTAGACCTCCGCGTTCCGAAATTACTCTCGAGTTAGAAATTCTGCTTCGTGAATAGTAAATAATTCAAAGCGACGCTGGCGCTCGTCGGGGGTCGGAATAAAAAGTTGCCTCCGCGTGTCGATCGCAATTTAGTGACTGCATCAGCGGCGATCGGAGGATATTTCCGAGCTTGCGCAAGTGTATGTGCGACACTAATTTATGCATGTATGTATAACAACGACTGTCACCGTCTATCACGACAGATATGAGTGGGGGGGGGGGGGGGGGGGGGGGGGGGGAGGGGCCCACAGGTAGTATTAGGACCGAGGAGGTTGGTAATAGAGGAAAAGAGGGGGCAAATTACTACCGGACGATCGATGCCTGCGCCGATAGGGAAATAATTCTTCCTTCCCCGGCCGCCATTTTTCTCTCTCTGTCGGTAATTAATGTCGGATAATTCGATAAATTGCGGTATACGCAGAGCGAGCGCGTAATGAAACGCTCGGCTAGTTTATTTTCGTCCTAGAGCCTTCATTAGGCCGCCCGCTCGCCCGCTCGCCTGGTTGCTCGGAAAATTTTCTCTAATGCGATATTAATGCAGTCCTGTTTTACACCTCCAGCCTAATGAACACCTTCGTGTGCGTCTAAGTGAATATTATTAGCGGGAGTGCGTTGGGGGGACGTGGATGCATGTACAATATGCGTGCGTGAGAGCAGTGACGGTCAGGGCTCTCAGAATTGATAGAATTACGGTCAGCTTACCATAAGCAAACATTTTTAGCATGGTGATCTGACGGTAATTCTATCAGTTTTGGGGATCCCTGGTGACGGTGGTGGATGGTTTGTGTGTGTTTTAGTTTCGAGAAGATTGAATTTTTTGCGAGATTTTTTTCATCCAATCGTAGAAAAGCTAGTGCGTTCTGAATTCAAAAGAAAGAAATGTATCCTTTGTACACTGAAACAAATATTAAATACATTTAAAGTTCCCGTTTGAAATAAGTATTTCTTCGAGTCGAATAAATCAAATCTCAAAGGACGATTGTAACAAATATTTGTCTGATTGTACTCAATTCTTCTCTCCGTGTACCCCAGCCACTGCACAGTTATAGAAAAAAAAAGACAACAACAATCCCGCCGCACACCCGCCAACTCTGTGTCACCATCAACCGCGTCCCTGTAATTTGTTTACATTCCGACTCAGACTTATCACCCATTCTCCCATTTCCTATCCCCCCCCCCCCCCCCCCCCCCCCCCCCCCCCCCCCCCCCCCCCCCCCCCCCCCCCCCCCCCCCCCCCCCCCCCCCCCCCCCCCCCCCCCGCAGAGAGAGCACGCGTGTAATAGAGCCATATACTCCGCGGAGCGCCGAGATAGCCAAGACCGATAGCCCGCCGGTGGTGGGTATGGTATATTGCATACCTCCAGCGGCGGGTGTATTATGTACTCACGCGCGTGCGGCTGCATCGATGTCGGCGGAGACTGTACAGTCGCGGTATATAGTAATAGTGCTGGGTAGTAGTGGCTATTTTTGTACGTATATGCGTATTTATGCATCGCCTCGAAGATACGGGCGGATATCTCTGATGGTTCTTATTGCTCTTATTGCGCTGCGTATACAAGTATGCGTCCGCGAGTTGCGAATTTAAAGGGCAGCGTACGTCGTAAGCTCGCGTGTCCGCTCCGCGTTTCAGCTCTATTTGCTCTACGTGCCTGGCTTACCCTATTTGAGTGTTCTCTCTCTCTCTCCCTCTCTGCTTCCGTTCGTCTGCATACGTTTGCACTTGGCTAGCTACGATAGTCTCGCGATTTTTCGTTTCGATTGCAAAGTCTGGGTAAATAAAAGAAAAATACCCTCGGTTGATTAGACACTGCTGGGGACAATTTTTTTGAACGTCTGAAATATTGTGCGTGTGATTTGCGTGGGTACTTATCTTGGGCAAGACGGGTTTCATATTTTTATCTCGATTTCGCTCGCACACGCACGGCTTGGAGGTGATGATGAAAAAAAAAAAAAAAAATCAATTTGAATTAAGAGCAGCTGTGTACAATCAGGTTCTTCGCACGCGAGCTCCAATTTACCCGTGTATCGATTGTGCAATATTTTTATAAAAATTCACATTAATGCCCCAATGGTGCCTTGCTTGATTTATAAACGTGTCAAAATACGAGATAACCCTATCGTGCACCTATGAAATATTTTTTTAACGAATAAAGTCTCGGTGGATATCAGACGATCAAATGATCAAACGCGTCTCCTGCGTACGAACATTTCTCTTTATTTTTATGAATAAAAATGTAAACAAAACAGTCATTATTACCACAAGCGCAGGTGTAATGATAGCACCCCATAACTCACCTGTCGAGCTGCCACGAGTTTTATTAGTGTATGACCGAGCAGCGAGTTTGTAACATGTGTCGTGTGTGTGAGTGTGTGTGTCCTGGAGTCTACCCCTCTCTGCACAACTTGTTTATTTATTTATAGCACTCTTTCCCACCTCTCTTTCTCATCTCGTCCATTTTCTTCTTATTATTTTTTATTCGTCTTTCGCATTCATGTACGTTATTTTTTTCCCCCATATTTCTCATCTCAGTGACGCTATTGCTGGTTTGTGCTTTAGAGTAGAAAAAAGAAAGAAAGAAAGGAAAAACGGAAGAAGAATATCGGGAGGAATGAGCTTCCGGCGTTACTCGGAAAGTGCTTGTATATGGGATTAGCGTTTGCATTATTCGCCGAGCTTATAAGCTCGCTTTTCTCGGTCAACGCGCCCGCGTGGCTTTTTGCCATTTTTTTTTTTTTTTATTTCTCCCGTCCTTTCTTCTTCCCTCGTGGCATACCACCCTTTTTTTCATTTTGCACTCCTCTATCGCTGTGCACTCTCTTTCGATTTATGGGTTAATTTATACAACGGCGGATTGCGGGCTCGTATCGGCTCTATTGCGTTACTCGTACAACGTACTAATAATTATTTTTCAAATAAAAATTACGTCCTTTTTGGATTGGATGGCCTTTTTTTTATTGGTATTTGTGTGTTCACAGAGAGAAATAAGAAATAAAATTTGATATTCTGCGTAATAATAATAATAATGCATGATAGACAAAGAAGCTATAATGATAGTAAACATAATATGAACTGCTAAATTAGCAAATATTCACTTTAGTAATTTTCCAATTTTTAGAGTAAAATTTTCATTTGAGTTTATTATACTACATTATCGCACCACAATATTCTTCGGTAAAATACTTAATTAAAATTTCCAATAAAGCTGTTGATCAACTTCGGATTTTAAAACTTCCAATATCGGTATTCCAAAGTACAGAAATGAAAAAAATACAGCAGATTCCAAAAATTTCTCTCCTAAAAGCTCCTACCTACCACTCGGAATTACGAGCTTTTACAGTGTGCTCCTCGGTGCGCTCTGTCAATTTTCAGATCCGATTTGATTTTTGAACCATCCAACGTCAAAGCGAACGGAAAATTGGATTTCCCTCCGAATACCGCACGCTAAAAGGATTTCAAAAGTAAAGATGTTTTCTCTTCCACAAAACCCTAATCCCACGTCAATTTTATCATCCGAGTAAGAAAACCATTCCTACAAAATCAGCTAAAAATATTCCGAGCGACAATTGAATTTCAGTCAGTGCAGTACAACAGTTAACATCCACCATATTATTCATGGAAGCCCCAACAAATTTTCATTATTAAGTCAACAGACCTCAGAAATGGTATCTGCTGCTTTTTCGTCCTTCAAGATAACCCAATTTAGCTCCTGAGAGTCCTTGAAACATCTTAAAATTGAAAGGGAAGAAAAAAATAAGCCAAAAAAAGCACCGACGAAGTACGAGGGTCTGACGAAAAATTTTAATTGCAAACAAACGACAGAGCCAAGAGCTCGATCGCATACAGGACATGCTTGTCCCGATTTAGCGGATTTTTGTATTTGCTCATTAGCTTTGACAACTCTATCGGGAAATTAGATCAGCCCCCCCCCCCCCCGGCTGACGCGACCCGGGCTTCGACGATACTCGTTTCTTGTTCGTTGGTCGCAAATAATACACCAAAAAAACGACGAAAAAGTTTCCAAGCTCGTAACTCTCCTTTTTTTGTCATTTCCAGCAAAAACGAGTAACAGCCAAACGACACACATTCATACGAAAGAGAAGAAAAAGCGTTTCCGATAACCGATTAATCGTGTGCCTGCAATCTCAATAAACCAAGTAAATATTGCAGCGACCGAAACGAGAAAATAAGTACTACCCCAAAACCGATCGAGAGGAGCAACAAAAGCCGGGCCCGGTCAGGCAGAAACAAATTCGGCCGAGGCTTAATGGAAAGAGGCAAACCAGACTCCGGAGCCGGGGAAAAAGGGGGCGAGCGGGCAAAAACTCTCGAGAGGGAGGAACCGCTCTCTCGGCTTCCCGTCAATTTACGGGCGTCCGGCGAAACTGATTTCGCGGCGGTGGCGGCGAAATTACTCGCCCCTCCCTTACTTTCCCGCCCCCACATCGATCCGTCCCGCCTGGCCTGGGTGTCGCCGGCGCGTCGCCGATGCCAGCGGACTCATCCGCGGAACGACCGTTTTATGATTTTTTACGACTCTGCTGCGGGGAGAGCTTGCGGGGGAGGCGATCGGAACTTTTGTGATTTTCAAGAGTATTACACTTCGGCCGCGTCCTGCACCTGTATCCAAGCCAGACTCGGAAAGTTCGGACTCGGCGATTCCAGGGTGCGTCTGTCGGTTTACTTGTTATCGAAGGGGTGGGAACAGGAGGGGGTGGGAGTGGGGGTAGAAAAGGCGTCGACACGACTTTGTTTCTAATTAAGTTTCAAAGTGGCTTAACGGTACAGTAGTATAGCGGGGGATTCCTTCTGTTAATTTGTTGCTGTTGCCGGGCGAGTTTGACGGGGGTTATTTTTGCGATGCTGGAACGGTGATGAATTTTAGCCGAGCTTGCAGTAGAATTTGTAGATTTTTTATGCGCGATTTCTATCGGAGAGTTAAAAATCGACCAGGACGTGAAATTTTCAGTCCGAAAATAGCAGATATTCGATACCAAGTTGTAATAAAAAAATAATTATTAATTCACAAGATCTCGGATCGCGTACTCAAATTACCGATGGAAAAATTGCGAAACCTTATTGTAAATCACTTCATGAATGATACTCAATCAATTCTCGGATGACATTTTCCGTCGAATAACAAAAACCTCGCAAAACAATCCATCAATCATCACCTTCCCCGCCTGTAAATCGAATCAACCCGAACACAGAGTGCGAAAATCACCTCGGAAACAACAGCTCAGCCCAAGACATTTCAAAACCCCCGAAATTCGCAAAATCATAATTACAGCGACCCGCGAACGCGAGCCGATAAACACACATCTGCCTCCCGCCTCTCTTTGACGAACCAATTAAAATCTTAATCACGAAAATTCGAGCGCATTATCACCACCACCGCCCCAGCTTTTCGATTTGAACGCAATCGCGATGTTTGCGCTCCTACCGGCCATCAGAGCGCAAAGCCAGGGTCAGCGCTACATAGCACCGCACACAGAGACCCACGCACTGTAAATGCCTCCAATTATCGGCGCTATTCGATTTATCCTGCCCAGCAGAGCGAAGCGCGTTATCGTCGCGGGCGCGGGGGCGGGGCTTTTCGGAATTTAATCAAACAAACAACAATGCGCCCCGATTAGCGCTCCGGCCCGTATGCGTTTTATACTTGGCCGAGAAAAATATAGATGAGCGGAACTTCAAACAAACGCGCGCGGTCTATGCGGGCCCCGAACGTGTCTGTATACAACGTATTCCGGGTGCATCCGAGGTATACCGGCGAGCGCCGATGCGATAATTACTCTTTTGAGCGGATCCGCTCCTCTTTTCGTCCGGATTTGGCGGATAATTGTTTCTAATGGCCGCTCATCGGCCGGTGGACCGGGGGCTTCCTTTGACGCGATCGGCTCGTTGAATTCGATGAAACGCCGCTTTTCACGGCCTGCAGAGTGCAGCCAAAAGAGAGAGCGAGGGAATCGTTTTTATCGGCCAATCGGGCGGCCTGCGCGCGTAGTCATTGGAGAGTTTCGCAATCGATCGGCCCTTTTGGCGCGAGCAATTTGCGTACCCACCCGAAGGATACAAGCGCACCAAAGTGGGGGATGCACCGTCGCGGATGGCGGATTCTCACGCTCGGTCGCCTCGAAAAAACCATCAACGGCTCGCAGCGACAAGACCGGCGCGTCAGTAATTTTCAGGGATAAACAAATGAGAAAGTGATGGATAAAGCTTTTTTTGGGAAGTGGTGCAATAAATTGCGGTCCATCGTTATCGGTCCCGCACAACCGCGCGCCCCACAGCCAAACTCGATCGATCTGTCGAGCTCGCGGTTCCTCCCCCCTCCCCCGTCATTTCCGTGCCTTTCCAGCTTCGCTCCGCAAACGCGTATATTCGTATTTTTCAAAAATCCGACCCTACCGCGCGTGTGACCAGACGGGAAAGAATTCCCCGCCGCAGCACGAATCGCGTGCTAAATTCGGACGTCCGTTTCGACAAGCTCGACTCGGCCCGTTCAAATATTTTTCTCGCGCGGTAATACAGTCGTTGCGAACAAAACACGCGCGCGTCGGAACGAGAGCGGACGAAAATCCGCGCGGCGGGGTTTTTTTTTTTTTTTTTTTTTTTGCCCTTTTTGGTGATCGTCTCCTTGTGTCCCCGGGCCAACCCCCCCCTCGGCCGATGTGC
>JAPYYV010029022.1:0-13755 GCA_030522625.1 Copidosoma aretas
CGAATTCATTGGGAGTCATCAGGGAAAAAATTGCACAAACTTGGATCGGTTTACCAGATAATTCAATTGTTCACTTGTTTTTCGTATTTATACATAAACAACTGAATTTTACTGTGAAACCTATCCATGTTTTTGTAATTTTTCCCTGATGACTCCCGATGAATCCGTTGAAGGAGGAGAATAAGCCCAAAAAATGTATAATCAGATGTAAATTGAGAAAGATTTAAGTAATTTATTGTATTTTTTTCCAAGCTTCGGTATGTGAAAAACTTGACAACAAAATTTTATGTAAAAAAATTGCATGATACTCAGCACTGGCTATATTATTATCAGGTTAAGGTGGCTTGGGCAATTTTTACTGGAATGATGAAAGTCTCTAAAATTCTGAAATTATGTTAATAAAGTATGCCAAATTCATTTGCGACGAAAAAATACAAGGGTCAACCACTTTATTTTTTAGAAAATCGCTATTGAAAATTCACTAATTGAACGCGCAGTCTTATGGAAATTATCACTATAACGACTATAACTCTAAATGTAAATAAATAAACTTTATAATAAAAATTGTATTTGTACCTTTTTTCATAAGAAATCTTTGCGAATTTCAAAAATTATATGTAAATAACTTAGATTTTAAGGAAATTAAGAGAAAAGTGATTTATTGTCTTCTGCGCATGCGCAGATGAAAATGATGAGTTCTTACTATTATCTTCATAGATATTCTACATCTTTTTGGGCCAAATAAACTCTTTAAGTTTTAATATGAGACTGAGATGATTAATTATCATGACGATCAACATAGAATATTTTTCAAAATCCACAGAACCTTCAGGTGTCCCTGGCTTTGTACGGCACTAAGCACCCAAGCCACTTTAAGTGACACTTCTCATAACTTTTAATGAACATTCATAATAAAAAATTCAAAGTTTGGTTACTCGTTTGTTGAGGTCTAATTTTTTATTTCGTAGCTATCTCAAAATGAAGATTAGAAAATTTACTGCAGATAGCAGAATACATGGCAATTTATCTTCAACTAAAATATACTCACCGTATTCCTGACATAGCAGTAGAATAACAAATAAGACCTTAATAAACGAGTAACCAAACGAAAGCTCGTAAATGCTTGAATAGATTAGTATCTTAAGGCCCCTAGAAGACCAGACGATTAAAAAAGTTACGAGTGAAAATGGATCAAATAACAGCCAAGGGGATGAGTGGCGGAACGACAAAATATCACTATATTTTGTACGGATGTTTCTATGAAGCAATGAATCAAGACTATGCTAAAAAAAATTGGGATTTCAAAAATTTATAGCAGACATTTGTTGATTGAAGCAATCACGCTCTGTACATTTGTAGGTTTCAATTTTTTCTGAAACACCGGAAACAGTTATGGAGTTTTAACAGAATCTAATAGAAACCTTATAAGGCGATGAATGACTCATAATTTTTTGGTTAAGATTTGTCAACAATCATGTGAGTACTAGCTAGTTGAACATTACAGTGCATTTCGCAGCTATATGCCCCCAAGTTGATACGGTACCACTCACTCCATTCTCCTTATTTGAAGTTAAAGAGATAAAAAACGTTTTTTTTTTTTCAAATTCAAGCCATTTCAATCGGAAAATGTGACCAAGAGATTTAAAAAAAAAAAATTTATCTTTGTTTTAGAAGATCGCAGGACATCAATTTTTTTTTTTAATACGTGGAAAAATTCCAGCTATATGAATATCAAATCGGTAGGTTTTTATACACAAAACAAAAAAAATTATTGCAATTGTTTATACGGAAAAACCGAAGCTTCCAGGTAAATAGAAATCCGACTGCCTCAGGCTGTAGAAATTAAATTCTACGACATCTTTTTACTTGTAAATTGGAATTTTGCAAAAACTATGAACCTCACGAAAATGAGAGTGTGCATACTTGTTAAGCTCATAAAAAGGTTTATTTATTTAAATTTTTAGAACTCCATTGAAAATTGAAAAACGTCACTTTTTAGTTGTTTTTCCAACATCAGAGGAATGTTTATAAGCGGATTTTAATTCTGCTGAGCCATTTTGTATATGTTTGTAGCGCTAATAACATTCATTTAAAATTTTTTTTATTATTCTATCAGGTTACGAAGAAAAGGGAAAAAACTGGTTTTTGGCGACTACACAAATTCAGTGTGAGGAAATAGTGTCCATTTATTATTTCATGGTCCCTCTACAGTATTCAGCAGAAATTGTGCTGTTGGCACGCCGAAACGAAAATATGTTCAACGGTCCTAACAACAAAGTAATTAACAATTTATTAAGGTTATGCACACAGATTCTTGAATTCTGTAAAAAATCATTTATATCATCCCAGCGTGATGCCAAAGACCAAACAATTGAGATACCAACTCTCTCGCCAGTTTTCCATGAGTACATATAATTATCATGCAAGGTGGCAAGTTAGTACCAAATTATTAATTAAGATACAAAATCGATTGTTAATGAAAACGATTTGATAAATCAGCTTTTATTTTAATAGTTAATAGATATGCGAAAAATTTACAGAAGCACTCTTCTAATAGCATCTTATTGCTCGCTATCATTGCCAACCCACTTAAACAGTTAACAACAAAATAAATCGATTAATCGGGTAAAACATTGGCTTCTTATAAAAATTGTTCTCAACTGAGCATAGCATTATGCTACAGATCGGAAATTGTATTTTTCTACTCTCCTAATAACTTTTGGTAATACAATACTACTTCCTACCTAAGTAAAACATTAGTAACGAATGTATTACATAATCCATTAATCAGGTATGATATCGACTTTCCGTAAAAAATTGAATACTTTATAAGTCAGTCCAGTACGATTCCAGAGACCCCACAATTCACTTACACATTTTTCTCATAGTTTCTTATGATTAAATCTAATTGCCAACCCAGTCTAAGGTTACTAAAAAATTTATCAAATTAGTCTGGTAAAATATCTACTGTACGTGCACAATAATTATTTTATAACTCAGCCCAGCATGATACTCCAGACATAAAATTTAACATGTTGACCATTAAATAGCTTATCACACATACACATCATTTACATCCCGTGTGAAAACTTAATCAAAAGGTTTCAAACGTATTAAACGAAAAAATTATCGTTTTTTAAATAGAAATCATTGCTGAATCAACTCATAATTATCACAGATTCAAAAATTCTCTCATTTATATCCTAATATAGTTAATTTTGAGTAAATATTATTGCTACGAAGGTCTACAGTTATTCCATGACATACAAAAATTAAAGTGAAAAATTTTTGTTTTTTTGTTATAATTTTTTTATTTCTCAAACAAACATTATATTACAGGCTTAACATTATATGTAAGTACTCAAACAACAGTTTACTGTTATTTTACAACTACATTTTATGCATTATACACTGTGTTCGTGTAAATAATTATTATACAACATTTATCATTAAAATCTCTAATGTATAGTTGAAGATGTGACAATCTTTTACAATTGTATTGTAGGATTTGTAACCTAATTTAATTTTTCAGGAAAGTGCTTCTGTCACACCACATGATAATCAACGTCAAATGAACACAGGTGCAGACACTCAGTTTTTAAAGTTTTGTATGATCTCAGAAATCAATACTAATAGAATAAATTCTAGTCCATGCATCAACTTCTTCAAAACCGTTGCTCCTGATTATTCGATACCAAACAAAGAATGCCTTGAAACAACAGTATTAAACGCAGCCTATGAGGATATTATTAAAAGTGTTATAAGAAATAAAAACTGTTTGCACATTAGTATTCACGAAAACTTATCATACGTCTATTGTTTTTCAAATATTATAAATACGAATAATGAAAATGTTTTTGTAAAATTCCATCACGTATCCAAAACAGATTGTGACGTTCAACGTGAGATCGAAAAGTTTTGTGATTCCTCTATGTTAATGGTACAAAAAATTTTTGGAATTACTCTAGTATTTTGTTTGTATAGTGGAACTAGATTTTTGACGTTTGAAGCTGAATGTAATGATTTACAATACTATAGAACACCCAGTTTATGTGTTCTTATTACTAATTTGAAAGAAAATCGAGGAAAGGTTATAATTGATGAAAACGAAGGGCTTGATAAAATTCTTAATTATCAAAAGGCCATTAGTGATCTAGAAATAAACAGCGTTCAATTGAATTGGTCGTTGTCTGATTCTTCCAATCAAGTATTAGCTTTACTTAGCGACGAATCGTTCATAATATCAGATAACGTTTCTCACTTCTCTGATTTGTATTTGACACCTTTGGCTTTAGCATCAAATTTTTTAAATCATAAATACAAAGGACAATTATTTATGAATAACTTAACACGTAAAACTAGTATGATGGGTTTTATTCAAAAAATACTCACAAGAGAAACATTAACTGATTTTATTAACTATAAAGACTGTAGCGGTCCTTTTGTAGATATTTTCCAGAAGTATGATACTACTGACGAAATAAAGTTTTGGGTCGCTGTAAATATTTTTAATACGAGACTAGCAGACTTTGCTATTGATTTATTAAGTTTAACGGCCAATTCGAAAAGAATGAATGTACCAAATATCATAAAAAAATTCTCTTTGTTAAAAGGTAAGTGCGCAAAATATAATTTGATAAAACTTTCATTGGAAATGAATCTTACAGAAGATATTGCGGAAAAAAATTAAATTGGAATATTATTTTTTGACACAAATTTGTTACTTATATACTTAAATTCTAAGAACAACATTTGATTATATTTTAAAAATTGAATGATTGATGGTTCTAATATTCTAGTTCAGAGTACACAAGTATTAAAAATTTCTACTCATGACAAAAATAATGTTATTGTGTTAAAAAATTTAAACTATTATAAATTAATATGTACATATTTATATTTACAAATGCATGCCCTGCCTTACATTCCAGCCCTAACTTTATCTTATTTTTAAACATTTCTTCCCTGGCATTGAACTTTAAAACTTTGTTATGATAAATATATCACATAACACAAGGCTTCAGTGAAACGCAGGGCACGCATTTTTTGTATCCTTAAATTTTTAAGCTGTTCATTGAAATCCTTATAATTTTCTGACCTGCAAAAGATAAAACTTTATCGTTATACTTTCATAAGGTTTCAAGTCAATTTCATAACTACATTTCATCAACAAAAACATTCGCTATTACAGTCAACTGTCTTAAAACTACTTACCAACATTGTTTAAATACCAAAGGCTATAAGTTACCTGAACACAACAATTCAATCTTAAAATTTTTCTTTTACGAATTACTATTTAATGACTACTACCTGTCTCTGCAATACGTTAGGTAATTATGCAGTTTAGTTCACAAACTCTAAAACACAATAAAAAACAAAAATTTTCTTTTTTTGATGAGTGTGATAATTATTGTATGCATTTTTGTTTAGCGGAAAGTAAAAAAAAAAACATGTGTTTAAGATAATTTTTTTGTCCATATTGAGAAAAAAAACCACATAATAAAAAATACGTTAATACATGTTTACTTTTGCTTCTCGTCAAATATACGTCAATTTCCATAACTTATAATTTCTAGAAATTCTGTTTGTAAAAGCACCTAGTACAAGAAACTATAATGATATATTTGTGGCTAAAAGTACATTCGTGATGTTTATAAATAAATCAATATTTGTACGTACATTGGACTATAATTATACTGTCTTCCACATATATATCATTTTACAGTTTGTTAGCTAAAATGTACAATTACCATAGGTTGATTATAACACATAATTATTGGAAACATATACTATAATGCAGGAGTGTAGTAAGCTAATGAGTCTATGAAATGAAAAAGTATAATCTTCGATGCGATTAGATTGATAAAATATTATGTTGCGTTTGTCTGTACAGTTTCATGCTGATTTGTGATGCAGATGTAAAAATTGTATGTAGATGAAAAAGGTAAAATATTTTTTGCGTTCTCTTCAGAGAAATTTTGTTTGAAATGAATAAATATTTTAAATAATCGCCGTTGATTTACTTTATTTGCTTATATATGTGCATGTGGATGGGTGCAGGTATATTATATTTATAGTAAATATGTTGAAATGACTGTATGTACGAACCCAATTTCTGTTTATTTTTCGAAAACATTTCTATGGATTATAATGATTTGATATATTTGACGATCCACGTCACTCCCCCCCCCCCCTACCAAAAATCAGGGCTACCTAAATGTATGAGCGAGGTCTTTAAGTCTTCATAAAGTCAATTTCAATTATGCAATCCAAGTAGTAATATTTAAGCGTTATGGGTCACTGGGGATTATTTATGTGGGATATAAATAGTTATTTTATCGTGTTATCGGGTAGTAATATGTAAGGTTCTTGGTTTAAGTAGCTTGCTATCTAAATGTTGGGTTGAAGAATATGTGAATTTGCCGCTGTGCTTATGTTTACTGGGCCGTCTGCGTCAGTTGAGGGGGGGGGGGAGGGCTATATGACTGTCACTTCTTTTATTTTCTGCCGCAGTCGAGAGCACTTTTGTGCACGTTATGACGTTTGTATGTGTTCGGTATTAGGCTGCGCACATGCGTACTATATACAATACACATAACTAGTTACTATTTTTCCATTATGTAAATTTTTTTTTTTTTTTTTTTTAATAAATACCTACGGATGTAGTGTATTTATTTTTAGGCTTTATTGCAAACTTAGTACATATAGCCTTACTCGTTGAGGCACATTTTAACATTACATATTACATTCGCAGTATCGTGTACATTTTTTTACGTGGTTAATGTTACATATATTGAGTACAATCGTTTTGTCGCAGTATTATTAACATCTTTATTTTAACGGTACGGTTTATTACATTATTGGTACGGTGAGGTACTTTTTATAAACAACTCGCAGAGCGAAGTGTTTATACAGTCGATGTCATGGATACTTTTCCCGATGAAAACAGCTCAGAAAAAAAAATCAGTGTTTTTCACCGGGAATCGAACCACTCGACTCCTAGAACAGTGTTGTTTCTGTGACTAGCACGCTAACCACCGAGCAAACACTGCCGATAACGATTAGGTAAATAATTATCAAAACATTATTGCATGCTCGGCATATAGATGCAGATGCTTTTCGTGTTTTTGATCATACATAACCTTCAAAATACACAAAACAACGCAAAATCTGTAACGGGATTATAGATAGACGGAAACTCACAATTTTAGTTGGCTATAAATTATTATAGAAAATATTACATACTGCAAAAAAAAATAGTACACATCTATAAAAGTATTTTACATAAACATGAATCACAGTAAATTGTACTGACAGTACTGTAAATGCCATAGTTGTTTATTTGTACCCAAATAAGTGATTACAAAAATATGATGCCGTAAAAATAACATGTTATGTTGCCTTCATGCGATTTCCATTAAAAAAATTTGATAAATAATGTGCATATGGAGTATTGTCCAAACCTACATGCGAATGCATGAACTTCTTATTTCGCTAAGAAATTCATCTCTACAAAGTAAATTACCATTAAAGTGATTTATATTTTTTCAAACATTTCAATGAGTAATATAAATCGACCAACTGTTTTGATCGTTCGGTTGACAAGCGATTTCTGTGCAAATTATGAACATATGTCCAATTAGAGAAATACCCCTCAATTAACGCAGTAGATGAAGGAATAATAAATAATTTCATAGCATGTTTCGATAAACTAGGAAATTTGTAGTCATAGAAAGACCAAAATGTTATCGGGTTATTGCAACTAGAATACATATTGTCTAGATCTCGTCTATTAGATAAATAAGCAGTAAACTCTTTTTTTGCGTCCGCGTCGAAATTATCAGCTACAAATCGTTTTGCTAGGTTCATGCCCTCCGCATCCAACAGAGCTCCTTGATATTCAGGGTGTAATAAATTTGATATGTAACCAACTGGATGAACAGCTTTCTTGATTCTAGCTTGAATTAAATCATTGTACTCGTCGGTAGGTAAAGATAAGGATAACCACAACTGTGTAGAATCTGCAATATTGTGTGTCGGTTTTTGGCATTTGTCAATCAAGTCACATATAGAATACAGATTGTCCTTAATTCTCATTAATTCTGTTTCAAATTCATTGTCAAATACAATGTTCATAACATTTTCGTCAAGTTGAATGTCCTCAATAAGAGATATTTTTCTTAAGTTCTCTAAGTTTTTTAGTATACTGTCGCACGTTTTCATGACATAGCAGAACCGAGTGTCACAAAAATTCTGAAGCTTTTTTCCACCCAACTTTTTTATCAAAGCATCTAACTTCGATTCCCGGAAAGCATTGCAGATGCTGCGTATTTTATTAACTACATCAAGACTGACAAAGCTTTTTAATAGAAGATTAGCACTGTGACTTGAGCACGTGGAATGCCACAAATTTTTGTTATCAAGTGTCCTAGCTAATCAAGCGCCTGAAACGATTTTACTGTCATTGTCCGTGACGATAGCAAAAACGTTTGTTTTGAACACATCCTTTGCAATTTTAATAGCATCGTTGATGTGAGTTGCTAAAGACTGTCCATCTTCTCTCTCAAGTGAAATATCAGCAGAATGTAAAAATGCTTGAGGAAAATTCCTATTTCGAATTGTAAACACAAGCAATTTCCTGTTACAGGATTTGTTCTTCCAGCCATCTACTAATATAACACTAGGAGTATCTTGTAAATTTCTAATTCTTGTTTCTATGACATCTTTATAAGCACGATGAATAAACGCAGTTGCAAATGTTTGTCTACATGGAGGTGTATATTGGAAACTAATGCTGCATAAAATTTTAACAAATTCTAAAAACTGCGGATTTTCACAATTTTTAAACGATATGTTGCATGAAATGAAAAAATTCGTCAAAGCCTTATCAACTTTTCGTTTTATTATCTCTATATCCTCGCTGTGCTCTTCCTTGTTATCCATCTGGAAAATAAATACAGTAATAAAAAAAACATTGGAATATCAGATACAAGATATTGTATGAGTTAAACATCTTCAAAATCAAATATAAGTGTTAAACATTATTTTAATCGAATTCGCAACTGATAATTGTTGTAGGGGCGTTAAACATTTTTGAAGAAAAGAAAAACGTCGTAATCAGTGCAACACAAACACACTTAGTTATATTTACCAATTCATATTTCTGTGGAAATCTTGCAAATGCATCTTGCATTAATCAACAACTTATTTTTTTTCTTTTCAAGAATAGAGTTGTGTATAACCTATATGTGATACCTGTGAATGTTTAGTCGGCTGTCACAAAAGTTTTTAATGATTGTATCACAAGATCTGCACTTGGCTGCTTCAATATTATTCGTGGACTCATTTCTTAGTTTGTCAAAATTAGACCAATCAATCTTGGTTGACCTTATCATGGCTTGTTTAAAAAGTACTGAATTATAAATTGGTTGTATACCTGTAAAAATACATTATGCTGTAATCGAGTTATAAAGAAAAAAACATTGTGGTTGTATTCAGAAATGATGATTTGGTCAACTCTTATGTTGGTTCCAACCCCCACCTTGACTTAACACGCTATGTAAACACCGTTTAGTTAATATAAGCACGTGGTGATGGTTCAAAACCTCAAAAATTACTGAAAAATGCTCCAAATTTGATTGAGCACGTGGTCAAATCAGCTGATAAATAAGCGCGTGATGATGATCCAAAACTTCAAGGGAGTATGCCGAAACTCTTATTTGTCGAGTAAATTGCAACGCTGGCATCAAAAATCATCTGTTTAGCAGTCAGCTGATTCATTCCCAACTTCAGCTCCAGCAGTTACTATACCGTACTTGACCGTATTGACTTTCCAAAACCGGCAGCGTAGCTTTACTTTACTTTACTTTAGAAACTGGAGTTTCCGAACGCATACCAAAAATTAATGACAAACGTTCCAAAATTTGCTCGAGCACGTGGTCAAATCGGCTGATTGACTAAACGGTGTTTACATAGCGAGAACACGGTCGGTTGGTTAAGTCAGGGTGGGGGTAGGTACCAACATAAGAGTTGACCAAATGATTTTGAAATACAGCCTTTGCGTCAGATGTGACACACCGCAGAAGTGGGAACTTCGAAGATAGTTGGAGTCTGTTTGCATTAAAACAGAGAGCGAGAGTAAAGAAATAAAAAAGAGAGGATTTGAAAGTCGTTTATACATTAGGATGAAAAAAAAAAATAATCAAAACATAGAATGCAATAAAATTATCAAATACATGTTCGTTGAGATATGTTTGGAAAACTTTATAAGTAGTACAGTAACTTTGTCTACAGCGGCTTAGTAATGTCATACGTACAATGACATAATGCTCATCTAAAATTAAATGTATCATTTAAACCACACACACACGCAATTGTACGCACCAGTTGCGAATGTTATTGTTTCGCACCACTTGCAGTGTCAAAACGTATACTATTTGCTCACCACAAGTAGTTTTCACACTTTTTTGCAACTCTGAGAGTGAAATTA
This sequence comes from Copidosoma aretas, assembly GCA_030522625.1. Classification (NCBI taxonomy): domain Eukaryota; kingdom Metazoa; phylum Arthropoda; class Insecta; order Hymenoptera; family Encyrtidae; genus Copidosoma; species Copidosoma aretas. Next base: position 10,490 of record JAPYYV010029022.1, read on the forward strand.
AATTTTTCACACTGTTTTCAATACGTAAAGATCAGTTTTAAGTACATGTGTCGGCAAACAATTTTTTTCTGAACTAGAGCGTTTTTGAGTGTATGATATGCTTTCGGTTGATCATACAACGTAAGCAGTGCGTAAAATAGTACTTTGATAAAATTTGTTCTTTCAATGCATAAAGTAAGAGCAACAAAAATGTTAAAAGAGAACACTTTTGTATTAATTTAAAAAAATTTCTTAAAGCAAGTATCTAAAACATCTGGCATACACCATCTCACATGACAAGTAATAAATGTTTTGGTATTGCAATACTCTCCCAGTTGATATGCCCCCTTATCAAGGCAAATAAGGTATTCATATTTTTTAAACATTTTTCTGAAGAAATGAGAGTTTGGATGAATGTATTTGAAAAATTCAAAATAAACTATGAATTTTTATGTATTATTGTACGCCGCTTAGCTGTGAAGCATGCATAGCAAAGGTTCTTTGACTCTGTTGAAAAAAACCACATGGTAAAACCACGCGTATAAACTACAAACTTACATGTGGTTCTGTCACTCCGTTTTCATCTTTTTTTTTTTTTTTTAAATCACCCAGTGGTTTTCCGGAAACAAAACCATAATGGGAAATAAGGTATTTATACTTAATATTATATACTTACTGAATATCATACAATATTTTAATTGTATGATTTTTCTTCGTAATTACTAGCAGTCATTATTTTGCCATTAATATGTCTAAATCTTGATGATTCAAGTTTCACATAGTTATCAAAAACTAAATGTTTTTATTTCTAAAGTACTTTATGGTATGATTTTATACAAAAAATACATTAAAACGGACTGGTAAAACCACAGGTAAGTTCGTCGTTTATGCATGTAGTTTTACTACATGGTGTTTTTCAATAGAGAAATAAGTACTTTTTCGGAGCCCCCCCGCCCAAAAAAAAAATTATGTTATTTTTTTACGAATCTCTTGAATATTAATAGTATATCAACATTGAAGACAACTTAGGGTAAAGAAAAGGAATTGAAGGGGTTGATAACCCCAAATTCACTTTTATCCTGTTTTGGAACGCAACCTGACGCTGGCCTTGCATAGTTTCAGAATAGGGTGTGACTAACGATGTAGTGTGAGACTAGTTGCGCGTGGTTAAAACACTTGGAGGGGGTGTGGGGCTTCTTATGTTTTAGTATTTTTTATCATTTTTATGAGAGTTCAATTAACCTCCCCCTGCCGCGAGTGTTTTCACCACGCACAACTACTGTGGATATTAAATAGAAGCTTATTGGATATACATAAAGTGATAGTTTTTAGTAATATATATTTTATGACATTTACTGTGATTATCGTGTTGTACTGGAATATATTGACATAACTTTAGAAGAATTTTATATTCACGTACTTCATTCTTTTCTATGTTATACGGATTTCATAACTTGCGACTTCAATTTGTTACCCTATTATGGAACTATGAAAAGCCATGAAAAGTAATATTCCGAAATAGATTCCATGAAATTAACAAGCGTTTTTAACCCTTTTTGGATGACTTCTCTACTGTAATTTGTTCACAATTGTATGAATAAAGAATCATTTCATGAGAAAATAACATGAATTTTTTTTTTGGGGGGGGGGAGGTGGGCGGGGGAATTCCGAAAGAGTACCGAGAAGTAAAAGTTAATGGTCACAACTGTCATAATGTATTAGGTGACTTAATACTGTTTTGTCAACTGCATGAGATATAGATATGACCTTAGATTGTGTAAAAAGTAGTGTTAAATAATCAGAGTATTTTTTACTAATTCCTCTCTGTAACATCAATAAACTACCAAGCAAATAGTTTAAATAACATTTTGATGCACATTAGATAAACTGATTAAGTCATAATGTTACAAAATTCCGATGCTTCTGTTATTATGCTTGTACAACGTTGTTGTCTCATTAATTTTGTGGTAATTGTGCAGGTATTCTATTTAAATTTGAAAGCCTTATTTTACAAGTTAATTAAAGCTTCATGGTCACTACCTCATCAATAATAAATGCTCGTTTTCTGCAAACTCTTATGATCATGCAATAAAATAATTAATTAAAACCAAAAAAAACATAATTATTTAAAATTTAGAAATTGTTATTGATTTTTACATCATTTCTAAAAGGACATTAATTTGCATTTAATTTTAACAGAGACATCAACTAGTAATGAGCTCTGTGTGATGATGATTAATTAATCAGTCAAGAGTACTCAGAGCCAGACTAAAAATTTTAATGCGATAAAATAATGAGCCAAATCCATAATGCTCTAAAATCTGTTAATGCTGAAAAACATATTCATGAATACACTTTCAACTAGGGGGCACTTCACAATGTACAACTAAATATATATTGAATGGGTAGGACTAAAAAAGCTGTAATCAGTTGAGCAGTGTCATTCCACAGTGATGGCCTGAAAAAAGTGCTTGAAAAAACATGTGCATGAGGAGTGATCGAGGGCTCGTGCATTAACCATTACAGCCACAACAACAGTGAACCTCAATCTCCAGTAAATGTGAAGATGATAGGAGAATTGACATCTAGTGTAAACTTTGCACAAAACATTAAGGATTGTAGTTATATCAAGACAAAAAAATACTAATGATAGTAAACAAAAACTAGTTCACCCAACATGTACCTCAACATGTACTCTCTAGAAAGATTAATACTTTTTGTTTGACGGTAGCCTGCCTAATGAAAAATATTCCATATGGAATGAGAAATGTATGTTTGTGTGTGTGCGGGTATGTGTAAACATGTAAATAAATACGCTGGGTCTATTCGCACCAAATCCACGTAAATACGTGGATATCATACAGTACAGAAAAACACCTCAATGTGTGTGGATACTATTGCAGTTATTGACGTTGATTTACGTGGATATGATAATCATCATATACACGTTAACGTGTACATTAAAACCTTGTACCCACGTATTTACGTGAATTTAGTGTGAATAGGCACTACGAGATAAATATACATTTATATTGATTAGATGTAAAAATTTGAAACATAAATCTGAAAGTAATACCGACTTTTTGTATAAATGCACACCCCATGACTACATTTTTCAGATCAGTACTTGAACCAATTATTATCTCCATTTGAAAATAAACATATTTAAGATTTTATTGTAACATTTATATGAAATAATGTCTTTTTATTGACTATACCATTGACACTTCAAATGCAAGTTAACCTAAACTTCCACATTGACTAAATTTCAACTTTTTCATGTAATT
>JAPYYV010029030.1:0-14035 GCA_030522625.1 Copidosoma aretas
CGCATTCATTTTTGAGAAAATCACCTATGAAAATTCGTCACTTTAACACGTAACCTTATGGAACTCTAAATTCAATTGACTACTATACCGAAATAAAATACTGTAGGCCCAGAAATCGAATTGGTACATATAGTTTTAATTATAAAGAATTTATTACTTCAAGAAAAAAATGGGGTCAACACATTAAATTTCGAGAAAATTGATAGGGAAGTAATTTATCGTCTTCTACGCATGCGCAGACGACAATGACAAGTTCTTAACGTTATTTTTATTTATAGTTTACAAATTTATAGGCCAATTATACTTTCATATTTTAATATGTGATTCAGATATTCATTTATTATGATGATAAGCAAAAAATATTGTTCATATTTCTTAGAACCTTAGAGTGCCCCTCGCTTGGTACGGCACTAAACGCCCAAGCCTCCTTAAAACTTTGATTTATCACTTAGCCTCGTTTTCATATTCCTTTTAGATCCTGTAACGTGTAACGTATAATAGCGAGCTAATGTCACAAAATTTGGTGTCATTCTTAGTATGTAACTAATAAATAAAATAAACGATTTAATCTATAAAAAAAAAAAACGAAAATACATGATAAAACAGTAAAAAAATTGTAATCTTATGAGATGTAATGTTTTATGGCGATATTGGAGACTAAAAAAAAAACGAGACGTAATACGGCAAAACTGACAACGAATTGGGATTCAGCGACCCCAAAAACATGTGAGAATAGTATTTGAACTCGTTCTACCCACCGAGGAATTTTAGTGGTCCTGTGCATTTTGCAAACAGGATATATTTAATTGCGTTCATAGTTGATAACGACTATAATATCAATGATAATTGAAACAATTATTATTTTAGAAGTTTGATCATTTTTCCAAAATATTTACCAAACACATGTAAAAATAACATCTTGACAGTATTAAATACGATCATTAAACGAAATATATAAACACGCTTTAAAAATCAGTTATTATTTTTGATAAATGCAGTGCGACATTATTATAAGTAACAGAATTAAATTTATTGTGCAGAAAAGTCATGCAACAAAAAATCTTAGCAGAAACTGCTGTAAAAAACATAGGCTGATAGTTTTAGATCCGGTGTAAAGTTAAAACAATACAAAATTTATAATTCATATCTGGCTTTCAAACATGTTTAACGCAACATTGTGATTCGTCGTAATGATAGTAACTACTGTAATTTATGGCTGATAATTAGGTGGTCATAACTGATTGCCTTTTTTTTTTAATAAAAAAATAACTTTATTATTTGTTTATTTAGTTTTTGCAAATTAAACGTATATCTATTCTGACTAAATTCTAGAAATATGTTGAATACTATGCACTTTAGAAATAAAAAATAAAATTATAAATAACATTGTTAAAAAATATTTAAATGATGAAAGACTAAAATCGGAAATAACAATAAATATTTGAAATATATGCATCAAAATAGACTCTATATATCTAATAATTTAGATGCAGAAGATAAACATCATTTCAACATAATAGATAATATACCGAACCAACAATTTTATAGCTGTATTCAAGTACAGTATTCTCGGTAGAGGTAAATAAATTGATAAAAATAGCAAGAACTCTGGCTTATCAGAATCAACAAACTTGTTCATATAAAAAAGTCTATGGTATCGAGATCAAATTTCTATCACTATTTAAAAGTTTGTAGACCCTATAATTTGTTGTTCAACCGAAACTCAAAGGCTGGCCGACATAGTTTTAGAAATTACCAAAAACTCAATATATATTAATAAGGTAAAGAAACTACTCAAGTTGAAATAATTAAAATGTTAAGATCACTGTTATACAATTTTTTTATAAAAAATCAAAGCTTTTTAATCTTGAACTCTAAACCTATTAAGTAACTGTCAGACTGAGACTTTAATTAAATTACCGAAAAGAAGGATATAGAAATTGAAAATTATAAGTACTGCGATCAAATAAAGTAGAAATTGACTTTAAGTATTCCTTTTATGATGTTTAGGTTACTAAAAAATTATGCAAATTATACATTATTTTAAAAGTTAATAGGCCAGGCTTAAAACATTTGGGAAACAGTCGAATGGTAACGTTCGTGTTATTTTTTTTTTTGTGGTTGTATTCCATTATTCATTCGGAAAATTCTGTTGTACAGCATTCTTAAAGTACTTTAGTTTTAAAAAAATACTAAATTTATTTATTTTTAAGTAAAAATGAATTGCAACCATACAATAAATATAAAATTCATTTAGTTTTTGGTTAGTTCACAATAATTGAATGGTAATAATTAGGTTATTATTATATTTTGTATAATCCCTAATAATTTGAAGCGTGTTATTATTCAGGGAAGACTACAATGCAATTTACGCGGTGGTAAGAATAATTTTTTCATATGTTATTAGTTGTATAACATGATAATAAGACTAAATGGAAGACATGTATAGGTTATAATTTTATTACTTATGTACTCGAGAATATCTTTAATTCAGCACTAAACTAAAGTGTAGAGTTAAAGGATTTTTTTTATGTTTTTTGAATAATGACTATCATTATAAAAACAAATTAACCGTATTAATAACTTGCTGTGCAGAATACTACGGGTTTTATGAAATTTTTAGTAAAAAAAATTCTTACAATACTTTCATCATTGTTTTTTGCTATTGTACGTCCAACAGTATGAATATAACAAAACTTAATACGATACCTAATGTTTTTTAGGAGTTATTCACTAAAAGGGAATGAAAAAATCGAAATGTTGGAATATCTAAGCTAAGTGTTATTGTAATATTGTTTGAAAATAAGTTAAAGATACAATCGTTATCCTGTGTATGATTTGTATCCCAAGACTGCGTACAAGAACACTTTCTAAGGGCATTTAGTATATCGGCTATGTTTCTATCTTACATACTACCTCATTTTAATAAAGTTTAATTATTTATTATTAAACATATATTGTTTCGTAAACATAATAAGTAGAGGCACAAAGCTAATACATCGAGGCAATAATGACGGTAAAAAAATTCTGTAATTAGCGGAGAATTGAGAGAAAAAAATGATTTTTCGTGATCTTAAAATATTACTCAGCTTTTATATCAATTTAGAAAATCATTTCCTATCAAAACCAGTGTAGCAAATGAACTGAAATTTTTACAGGTACTTTAAAAATAATAAATCTATGTGCGTCTTCTCTTCGTTACCTGCTATTTAGTTCAAAGAAAAAAATCATATTATTTAGTACATCAGAGGGGGCTTCTACCTTACCAACTATCGTGATCTTATACGTTTCAAATAAATATTGATGATGCAGACATTTTTACTCAAAATAATGAGAAGAGGCACAAAGTTGACACCTTAAGCTAACAATCAAGTTATTGTTTATTGCAACTGGATAAGAACTAGGAGAGAAAAATATTTTTCCGAATCTATGTTACAGCTACAAATTTTGAGTAGTTGCTCAAAATAACGAGAAATTATTCTCTTAGTTCTCATTCAATCGCAATAAACATTAGCTTGAATATTAGCTCAAATTATGTGCTTTGTGCCTCCTCTCACTGTATTAAGTAAAAATCTATGTACCATCAATCATTATTAGAAACGTATAAAAGCAAGGTAGTGGGCAAGGTAGAAATTCCCTCTGATGTACTAGATATTATATTTTTTCTAACTAAATATTACGTTAAAAGAAGAGAAGACGCACATTGATTACTTATTTTTGTTGCACCGGAGCAGTCTTTTAGGATCCCGAAAAATCATTATTCTCTCTTAATTCTCAACTAATTACAAAATACTGTAGCTTAATTGATGCTTTAGTGTATCAGCTTTGTGCATCTTCTCGTTATTTTACGAAAAAATGGACGTAATAATAATAAATAATAGAACTTCATTGAAATGAGGAAGTCGGTAAGGTAGAAATTCAGCCGATATATCAAATGACATTGAAGCATGATTTTGAAATATTCAGGGTTAAAGTCCTCTATTTAAACCAAAAAAAAATAAGCACAGCTCTTTATAAAAAGAAATCATGGTATTTTTGTAAGATACTAATGAATTTCAAACATATAGTAAATCGAGAAAAACCTGATTTTCAGTTTTATCGCCTTTGTTAATAGTTACTATTAGGTTGTAAGACATTTCTTATATTTTTTAATCAATTTAACTCGTTTTACTGATCAAAAAGATGGAAATAGTATTGAAAAATTATATTAATCAAGTTATTTGTCTTTACGTTATTAGAAGTATAACATTGTAATGACAACTTATTTTAGAAATTTAAAGGTTATGAATCTTGTTTTTCGAGTACTCGAGGATGTTGATGCTCTAGTATGATGATACGGACAAAAATCATTTATTAAAATGATTTTAAATCATGGACTCGTTAAATATTTATTCGCCATTACCAATTACTGAAATTTAAGGGATATTAATAGGTTATGTGGATAGACATCTACGTAACGGATTGTTTTAGTATTGTCTTCAATAAGGGTATATGTAAACGGTTATTACTTCATTTATTAGTTGCATAGTTCTTGTTAGTTTGCATAACCGCATCACTTTATCGCCGATTTTACGTAAAATCCGAGTTTCTACAAGTTTTCTAGCCTAGAAAACCCTAAAATCACGTTTTCTATAGTTTTAACTGTTGTAAATTAAATTATGTTGATTTAAAAAAAAAAATTATCGTTATGTTCTCGCGAAAGTCTCCTGAAAACAGACAAATTCTTCTGATTACAGACGAATCCTTCCACCCAACCCCCCAACATCGTCGAACATTGTCGAAAACAACCGATGGAGCTGAAGCCGCTCCTCCACAGCCCCTCGGAATTTTCCGTTTTTCCCGCATGTCTTATTTGGCTAATTGACGGAGACACAACAATAAAACGTGATCATTAGTAATACAACTGATGAAATAGATAACAGAACACCCTACGCTCAAGCGTTACCAAATGAAAATAAAATATAACTTAAACACCTACAACCGAATTACCAAATGGACTTGCCCGCTTACAATGTTTATTAACAGAATATTTATTTACTAAGAGTATAAGCCGAGAAGTATATTGAGTTTTGGAATAAAGTACGTCAAATAATCCCCTATGTTGTACCCTGATAACACCCTATTGCAGGGATCGGGCAGAGCAACCGACTCATGCACATGATGAAAAAAAAAACAAGGTGTGTGTCACTGCTTAGATATAAATTTGCTAAACTATAGCGCATTTACGGCTTGCACACACGTCTTATTTGGCTAATTGACGGAGACACAACAATAAAACGTGATCATTAGTAATACAACTGATGAAACTGATAACGGAACACCCTACGGTCGAGCGTTATGAAATAAAAATAAAATATAACTTAAACACCTACAACCAAATAACCAAATTGTCTTGCACGCTTACATCATCTATTAACAGATCATTTATTCACTAAAAGTGTGAGTAGAAAGGTACATTGGGTATTAAAATTTGTTTGCATTGTAGAAGTTGCATGAAAATACCCGTGCCATTTATTATTTTTTAAGCAACTTCCACAATGCCAAAAAATTTGCATATTTAAGTAAATTGTAGGGTAAGTATTCAAGAATTAGATCCTGCAATCAAATTGCTTCCAACATAGTAAACAACTGGTTTTAGGCCGTCTTGCCAGTGTAGATTTTTTTGCATGAAGCTGCGGTTTGCAAAAACTATCCATCTGATCGTGCTAAAATTCAGTCTGGTTGATAAAATAACAAAAGCTACAACCCTGATAAATTTTAGCTCCTAACGTATATGCAAACGCGTACCATTGATTTTTGAAAATTTGCTTAAAAAACGAGGTTTTTAAATATTGCGGAGAAACCACTGGACCAATTGGGATCAACCTGAGCTTATTAAATTCGTATTTCTGCCACGCAAACTTTTGTACATTTTTTTTTTTAAGGCTTACTGTTCGTTTCTAATGCTGAAAACCGTGTTCTCCCATTTTTGCCATTTTTTTTGAGGCCTCAGCGGAATATTTTTTTGTTTCATCTTATTACAATTGATTTGCATTGTTCAATTCTCTACATTATTTTTTTTTAACCGGTCTGAACTCTTATTACTAAAAACTTAATTTGATCCCACAACTAATTAATGTAATGATTCTTACTCACCCTGATAATCTACAATGATTATCACTATTGCTTTGGCGTAGAGGAAACTTTGCTAGGGACGAAAAATCACATTTCAAATAAACATGTTATAAACACGTTTTATGAAGTTTCGAATCAAAATACATTATTTTCTGAAAATGTCCATCTGTGTGTGTGTGTGGGCGTGTGTGTGTGTGTGTGTGTGTGTGTGTGTGTGTGTGGGTGTGTGTGTGTGTGTGTGTGTGTGTGTGTGTGTGTGTGTGAGTATATAAGTATGTATGTAATCAGTTGTATCTCAGGATTTCCTCATCCAATTTTGATCGAATTAGGCTTATTTTTTTTGTTTTTGAATTTCCATCACCGCTGAAAAAAAATTTTGGATTTTGCCGTATACTTTTTTCATTCCGATTTTTCAATATTGATTTGTTCTAAAAAGTTGATTTTTAATACATTAGTTGTTATTTTAGGATATTTGACGATTGAAATTCTGAAAGATCATTAGATCTTTCACAAAAATTCGTATTTAGTTAAAATTAAAACAATTTGGTAGCTGAGTGTGCGTGGATGTGAATAGGGAATGTATATAATTAGTCATATTTCAGAATTTCTTTGGCCGACTTTGATCCAATAAGGCTTTTTTGTTTCTGGATTTCTATCACCGCTGAAAAACTCTTTTGAGTTTTGCTAGACATTTATATTTTTTTATTTTTTCAATTTTTAAGAATCGATTTTTTCAGAAAAGTTAATTTTCAAGTAAATATCAATATTTTAGGATACTCGACGATAAGAATTCTGAAAGATCAGTAAATTTTTCAAAAAAAACGTAACTATTTATAATTAAAAAAATTAAGTAGCTGTATGTGAGCAGGTGTAAATAGCGAATGTATTTAGTCAGTCGTATCTCGGAATTTCTTCGGCTGATTTTAATAATGCCTTGCATGTTTTTTTTTTGTTTTTGAATACGTTTTACTTATCGAAAAAAGAATTTTAATCCATTCATTTTTTTTTAATTTGATTAGTTTTGAAACTGGTATTTTTCTGAAAAAAATATTTTAAAGACATTTATGGTTGTTTTAGTACATTTTACTATAGAAATTCTGAAAGTTCGTTAAATTATATACAAAAACGTATCAAGATGGAATAAATAAAAATTTTGTACCTGGGATTGCGTGGATGTAAGTGGGGAATGTATATAATTAGTCATACCTCAAGATTTCTTTGACCGATTTTATTCATCCCGGGCTTATTTGTTTGTTTTTATTTTCATAATTATAACAAAAATAAAAAGAGACGATTATAATGTATCTGGCTGTATATTTATTTTTATTTTGAATGAATTGTTATACTTACCACCACAGAAACAAATGTCAATTCTTATGTGCCTTTATATGTGCTTCTGTAAGTATAGATGTATTTACATATGTATGTATGTTGTTTCGGGGTGGCATACGAGACGGAAATACGAAGCGGGAGCTCGACTTCGACCGGGCCAATGTTTCCCAGGGACCCTCGGCGACACTCGCGTAAAATACTCTCGCGGGCCTCTCGCTCGCTGGAGACTCTAGACGGCTGGTAGCGGGCTTCGTCTGGTCGTCACCTCTTACGACGGAAGCTGAGACGTTCGGGAACAAGAAAGGAACGTACTCGTAAATAACACTCGTGAGTCAAAATAAAGAGAAAAAAAAATTAATGTATATATTTAAGTATAGAGATACAAAGTTAATGATCGCGGGTGTACAAGTGTTCGTCGAGCACGTGCGCCCGATGTATAAACGTGGCGCAGAAATTATGGCACGGATATCGCGGCGCGGGCAGAGGTACGCGGGCTAACGCTGGGGCTGCTGCGCCTTACACAGTAGATAGAGGAAGGGTACTCACAGTGTTTTGCACTGTTCCGGGTTGCAGAAGAGCCAGTAGGCGTTCCTACTGGCGAAGTTCTCTGCCAAGCGGAAAACCGGCGTCAAGCGGTTTAGTGACGGGCTTGTTCGGTGCGGAACGTATCGCTTTGCTCCTTCACGAGAACTTGGCTACGGGGACGTCGGATTTGCTGTCTACGTTGTCGGCCCCAGTCGTTCGTACCTACTGGCTTGCCCGGGTAAAGAGATCGTGATAATTTTCTCTCACCAACACTACAACACACCCGATTTACACCGAAAAAAGAGAGAGAGAGACAAACGTCTAGTTGTTTCCACACGCGTGTTACGCAGGTCAAGGGCCAATCTAGCCTGACTCGTGCCTCGTAGTGTCTCCTCCACTCACTTCCCCCCCCCCCCCCCCCCCCCCCCCCCCCCCCCCTACCGTGAGCGCAGACGGTGGCTCACCGTTCTAATGTATATACGTTATTAGTAATTTCTCAGAAATCTTTTTACTGATTTTGATAAAACATGGTTATAACTGTAAAATTTGCACGCATATTTTTTTATGGAGTATGCCTTAAAAAATTATATGCATACACATAATAATTATATTCATACAAACCATATATATACATGTATATATATATGTATATATATATATATATATGATGATTATATCAACTTGATTGGCCTATTACTTTTACTTCAATTCAATCAACAAAAAAAATTAATCTAATTTTAGATTATTTTGATCCATTTTGAAGAATCATTTTTTCTTTAATGTGGATTTCTTCGCCAATGAAAGTTGTTTCAGAATATTTTAAAGTAGACGATCTGAAAGATAATATTTCTCAAGTAATAACGTTTTTGCATTTATAAAAAAAGAGAATTAATGAGGATGTGTGTAAAATAGATAAAAAAACATGTGAATGAGAAATTTTTGTGCAAAAAAATTGGCAGCGGTTTGTTTTCATACTTATCCATTTACATTGTATAACAGTATCTTACAGTCGGTCTTAAGTCATTAGTTCCTTGTTTATTAAAGACTTTTGACATCACCCCTTTCTAATTAAATCGTTTTTTGAAAGTTTAAAAAAAATTTTCCTCCTTTTTTGTTATTATCAGATAAAATTTATCATATGATTGTTCCACTCCAACTTCAGGTGATTATGTAGGAGCACTTCTTTTATAATGAAGAACCTAACATATACTTCGATGTGTAATTCATATCAGTTGCAAGCGGAAGCAACAACTTATATACTGTATGTATACGACAAATTTACAGGCAAAGTAGATTTGGCAGTCAGAAACTGTCAGTCAGAAACTGCCTACAGTAAAGTTGTAGAGGCATACACGGCCTTATCTGCATGGTGCTTAGCTGATTTGAAGTACCGAGTTACAATACTCTAACTAAGACTCGAAGAGTTTTTCATATATAAATATAAAAAATTTTGGGGATGTTCCCCAGGGTCCTTAGATTCGCGAAATATTCGCTAAAACTATGTACGTTGTTTTGTTTATTAAGAAAATGCCGTAACCGCATTAATTACGAAATTTTTAACTTTGACAACAAAAGTCTGCTACAAATTTTCAAAAATCCCAACTTTTAATGAAATATTATCCATTTTTGTCTCAAGAATGTGCATAAAAATTTTTGGATTATATTGTGCATTACATAAAATTTAAGAGGCAATTTTGTAAACAAGTTTCTAGCCGTACCGTGAAAATTAGAGGCTTCTCCATCACGTTGTTATTTATGTCTCTAAAATTATCCTTAAAAAGTGTCCCTAAAGTAAGTTCTCTTCGATGATAAATAAGCTTTCTTTTAATTGCTTATTTATTGACATTTCATTGTTGCAATCATGTTTTTTTTAACAAAATAATAGACAAATCTGCATACACGAGTATTTTCCCATGAGAAACATATTTTTTTCTTATATCGGAAAAAAAAAAAAACATAATTGCAACAATTGAATGTCAATAAATAAGTAATTAAAAAATAGTCTATATAATTTAGAATATAATAACACTTAAGGGCTTTTTTTGAGGATAGTTTTGAAGATATAAACAACAATGTGATGAAAAAGCCTTAAATATTCACAGTATGGCTCAAAACATTTTTACAAAATTACTTCTTGAATTTTTTCTAATTCATATTATAATCCAAAATTTTGATAAGCATATTCTTTATAAATAAACAACGAATGTAACAATAGAAAGTTTGAAGTGATGACGTTTTTTAAGTAAACAAAACATCGTAATAAGTTTTTACGAATACTGTGGGAATCTTAGGGCCCTACATAAACATATAAACATTCCTGAATTTTTTAAAATTTTTTATGTTGAAACTCTTTGAGTGCTAGTAAGTTGATTCTTACTCCGTACTTCGAATCAGCAAATCGCCATGTAGGTATGGCCGTGTAGTCCTATATAACCTTAAGTTGTGACTGCTAGATTTTTTCAGTGTACATACTTATATATGCAGCAAACCATAATTTTTGGTCAATAATTATGGGAATCAATAGTATTTAGGAAGTCTACGACTTACCCAAAATTAAAGATTTCTAAAGTCACGTGATTAGCGTTGGTGGCGATTACAAAATTAAATTTTTTGTTATTTTCACTAAGTTTTCAGATTTTCTTACAAATAGATGGACAAAACTATCAGAATAAAAAGTACATAGTTTTGCTTATTTTTTTATGGTAAATCTTATCAAAAAAATTTTTTTCGAGATGGAGCTGATTTAAGCCCCTCTTATGGCCAAAGTTTATGTCTTGGCACTTAATGCCGCTGAATATAAAAATGACCGGGCTTAAACATTACTCTGCTATGCGTTAAAAATACAATTTCCAAGTAAAATAATTTTACAAGAACTGAAGGGCGCTAATCCAAATTTTTTAGTCGAATTTGAAATATTTAAAATGGCCAAGGCCATAGGGTGGATCGTGTTAAGAAATTCAACGATTGTTGCGCTCAAAACCCTTTGTTTATTTGCAACTCAAAATTCGAATGAACAAATGTATTTTATCATTTTTTGACCATCAATTTATTAGATATTATTGAAAACAAATTAGTTTTAAGATCAGATGTAATATTACAATTTTGAAAGGTTAATTGACTTTTTACGCCAAAAATATGCATTTCATTAAAAACTAATAGGACACATTTATTTATTAGAATTTTCTGTTGCATACAAAAAAAGCGTTTTAACGAAACCATCATTGATCTTTAGAAGATGGTCCGTTATATTCGACCCGCCATATAAAATATTTATATTAAACTAAAGAATTTTAATCAGCACCTTAAAGTTTCTATAAAATTATATTTTTTGGAAATTAAATTGTAAATGTGTTAAAGAAAAACGGTTGAACACGGTTTTGTCATATTTAGCGCCATCTAGCGCCAATATTTAAACTTCGCTAAAAAAAAAAAAAAAATTATTCTTGAAGAACACATAAAAAGCTGTCTTGAAAAAAAGTAGAAAAAAACGGGGGGGCTTATGGAAAAAAATTTACTTAACTATATAACCTTAAATTAGGCTCGGAGTGAGCTAAACAAATTTTTGAAAAAGTTTTAAATTATTTAACGTCAAAAAATACACTAAAAAATGTACTTTTCATTAAAAAGTTGTTTTTGTCTATCAGCCAGAAAGTCTGAGACATTGGCCTTCAATCAAATATTTTAATTTTCAAGTTGTCATTGACGCTTATGTCTAAACTCCAAAAAGCTGAAATTTAAGGTAAATTTTAGTTTCACAACAAACGATTTATTCTAATGATTTTCAGCTAAAAATGTTTTGTCACTGTACGGTTTCACGTGAAATGCCTCATATATACACACATACATACATGCATACGTTAATTTATCTATATTTATAGAAATACATACATACATACACACGTAAATACATACATACAGACATTCATGCACATACACAGAAACATGTACGCATATGCATGCATAAATAAATAAATATGTAACACACATACATAGAAGCACGCATCCATACACTTGTACATACATACATACATATATACATACAAACATATATACATAAATACGTACATACATACATCCGTACATACCTACATACAGGCATACTAACACACATAAGATTTTACATACATACATGCATACATTTATACATACACTTATTGATGAGAAAATGCATACGAACAGAATTTATACATAGACTATCAGAAGCACTTTAACTGCGGTGACCGGAGATTACGGCAATAAATGCCTGATCCATTATCGTCGTAAAAAAATGTCTAAAAACTCATATTCAAATAAATACAAATATAAAATTTGTCAAGTTAAGCCTATGGGAAGTTCTTTTACAAATTAAACAGATTTCTGACCGACACATCTTCGATTTAGCTGTAAATTTTTTTTACAGGTTCTACATTTGAAAAATGGCCGTGTTGTTTTTTGTATTTTTTTTTTAATACATTTTGGACGCTACAAAGAATCAAAATATTCATGACTTTAGTTATTTTGGGCTTGAGGAGTAATTTTTAAAGATACATAACTCTAATCTTATTTGGGCTACGCATTAATTTTATTTTTATTTATATGTTAAAGAATAAGCTTGAAAAGAAAAAAAAAATACTCCCGAAAAAATTGTAAACAATAATGATCGTTACTGAAAGTAAAATGTTCAATTTTTTTTTAATAACAGCCCCTTCCCCTTCCCCCTTCTAGCGAGTTTTGATTATCACCATCGTATTCTACACTTAATTTTCTTTCAAAAACACTTTTTAATCAATAGGAAAAATATTCTTACTTTCAGAAAAAATACGTCGCATCGGCATGCGGTTGCCACCGCGTGCTCTTTTTTCTTGGATCTCAAAGGTTTTCTTTGGAACATACAATAATATTACTTTTTTTAATAAATGCGTTTTTTTATGTAAATAAGGATATATAACAAATTGGAAAGGAAACATTTATGATAAGTACATGAATAAAAAACAATTTAAAAAAAATAATTACTTTACATATGTGGTAATATCAGAATAAAATAACCTTGTTCAGAATTACAAAATAAAATAGTAGAAGTAGTATATAGTATGATGTAGTCGTAAAATATATACATATGTTATTTAAAATTATCACTGTATTCCTTTACTCGGACGATGAAAATTACTTTGCTGCATATTCTTGAATATAGAGATGGAAATCATGCTATGATAGTTTGAAGTTACCTTTATCTTAATCCAAATGCAGAAACGCCTGATTACAAATATTTAAAAAAAATTGTATAATTCATTCAAACTGAGCCATCCAACCATGAAATGTAGTTATTCAAAATTTGCAAGTTTACGCCCCAAATGCTGTAAATTAGTAGTAGCGGCTGATACTTATTTTGTTTGTGTTGACCTCATACATGAAAATGTAAAATTTTAATTGATGAAATTAATTTACTTTTTTTCAAGTTCCCATGGGGAAGGACCATGTACCAAAATAGGTGGCACACTCAAACTACTCACTGCTGGAGCTTCAAAGATCGAACGATCCGATTCGTTCTCGAAAACAAATATTCGACCGGGTGACAGAAGCTCTGCCAAAATTAACGCGTCGTTATTTAAGAAATGCAGTATACTAAATAGAAAAAATACTGATACCACGTTTTTAAAAAGCATTGACGATAAAGGGAACTTAAAAATATCATGGAGTGATTCTCATCTCTCCATTCAAGAATTTGAAGCAAAGTAATTTGCATCGTCCAAAAAAAAGAGTACGGTAAACATTTTCAAATAACTAATGTTTATATTGTCTGACTACAATAGAAGTATTTAATAAAAAGTATAAAATAATATTCTATATTCCAAAGAAAACTGATATGATACAAGGAAAAGGGGTGCACAGTGGGACCCACACGCCTATGCAAAGTAGTAAATTAATTTTTTCCGAAGGTAAAAATAATTCTTCCATTGATTAAAAAAGTGTTTCTAAAAGAAAATTAAGCGTAGAATACGATATTCATACATAAAACTTGCTACGAGGGGCTGGGGGGGGGGAGGTGCAGGCCTAGTAGGCACATCACTGCATTGAAACAGTAAAA